>BQNB010053866.1:0-36919 GCA_026074375.1 Tanacetum coccineum | reverse complement strand
ATAATAAGCCTAAAGAGAAGGTTAGTAATGTCGTCTCGGATGATGACGATGATGAAGAACAAGATGACGTAATCCTACTGAATAATAAAGGTATAAACAATTCTTCTTAACCCGACCCACTATTAAGAAAGCTTGTATATATACATATGAATGCTTGAAGCTAGTTCTCTCCTTATTTTCAACATGCGGTAGATAAAGTATAGCCGGTATTGGTTTTAATTACAAACGACTGTGTACCTAGTTATCAGCATGCGTTGACGGTGGCAGAAAAAAAAAAGATTTATTTCTTGGTTTATTGTCCTAAAGGGATCTCATTTATGAGAGAAAATTTGTGTAATTTGTTTTCTGAGATTGTTGAAATGGTTGGGTAAAATGTTTACCCACAATGATGCTAATTACAAAGCTGCGGTATAATGTTAACTGATATACTTGGTCCACATTGTCTTAATCTTATATTAAAGGATGTTTTCTCATCACTCTTGCATAAAGTTCCAATCCCGTAATCTGCAGTGCTTAATTAAAATGTCTACAAAATTTTTTTTTGCTTCATTTGTCTGTAACCATCTCCCTAAATCCCTAATCATTTCCCTTTAAGTTCAACTTCATGATGATTTTTTTCATTATGTTTTATGATGCCATTAGTTATATGTTTTTGGTGTGTGCAACTAGAAACCCTGAACATATTAAAAGAAATTTATAGTGTAGATCCGTTGACGTGCATACAAGTTTTTATAACTTACAATGTCAGCATACTAGCAGGTCTGCAAAATCGGTAGCAATTCGTGTACTGTGGTGACAGTTTGATTTTACACTGTGTCAGCATACTAGCATGTCTGCAAAATGGGTATATTTAGGTGTTCTGTAACAATTTGTAATATAAGTGTTTTTGTGAATCTAATGGAGTCCCATGTGTCTTAATTGGTGGGACATGGTGATAGCATTAGATATAGATATGAATGTATGGCATCAGGTGACACTGACATGTGTTGTACCTTTTTGTTTGTGGTTATACATCGTCTATTGGTGCCTTTCAAAAAAAGGAAGTTGCCGAATCTAACACTAACACCAGTGTAGGACCTCGCCGCAGACCATTTACTGAGACAGCCAGTACACAAAGGTCTGACAGAGAATGAGCTTAGAACAGTTATAGCCGAAGAGGTTTATTGCACAACCTTAATAAGAAAAAATTAAAGTTTAAAAAGAGATAAAAAAGAAAACTGAGAGACTAGTTATTTAAGAGATATAAATAAAGCACCTGCAAAGAATAAAAGATGACAACGAAAGATCAATTAGTCGCTACGAACCAGCGTAACTCCCCACAACTTAATATTAGAACGCAACCTCACCCCCCGCAACGGTATATGCCAACCGATATGGATTGTCTACTTACAATCCACTAACCTCTACCATCTATCCCCCTGACGTGTTTAATAAACGGGGTAGATGTGTTGACCCAAAACCGACCCGAAATCTATTTAGACTCAACCCGAACCTGTTAATTTTTCTGTCGGGTTTTGTGTCGGGTCAAAAATTGCCAACCCTAGCGAGAATATATTGTTTGTTAAAAGGAAAGTAGCCTTTTTAAAGTGTATTGGTTTTTGATTTAATATATTTATTGTGTAATAGATGCAAATATTTTATTATAAAAATTTTTAAACCAAGTTGGCCTAGAATTTTTCTTATGTATAACATTGTTTCATAAAAAGATTGATATAGTTTATTTGCATGTATCCATAACGAAAAAGTAACCTCCATAACTTAATTTTGAAGTATCATGAAACTTTTTTTAATGTACAAGTGTATTTGGAATTTCACGTCGACATTACTAATACAAGCTCGATGGAGAGACCATAGTAACAGGAAACGATGGCTCAGCCGCGTTCTACGTTTCGGATCGCTCGTACGTACCGAAATCGTATCGAGTCGCATACCGGATTGGGCACGGGATCACTATCTGGTATCGCCAATTTCGTGCATCCCGGTCAACGAGCTGTTTAACGATGAATAGGTTTTAATGATTTTTCCGGTGGAATTGAAAGAAAAGGTAATGTTTTTTTTTTAAAGGAAGAAATGACACCAACGCTTAAAGAAAAGGAGGATGTACCTAGCAGCCTCGATAACTACATAAATGGGCCTTGATTTGTTTTTATTCTTTTTTTGGCCCAACCGATAAATATACATAAATGGCCAACTCAAGTTATTTAATTTGACCCCAACAAATATTTAATTCGATGTTCCTAAAAAGTGGGTTTTAACTCAAATATATACATAAAATGAAACATATACATAATTTTTTAAACCATTTTGTATAAAGTATATAATTAAAAAATATTAAATACAATAATAAATTGAATAAAGTTGCGTAAATATTGTATTTAATACCTGTGTAAAACTCATATTAGTATAAGTATAATATGGTACATTGTACCAAAATTTGGTACATCGTACCAAATTATATGATACATCGAACCAAAGCGAACCAGAACGTACCGAAATGAGCCTACCCCCCCCTCACGTACCGACTTTTTAAGGACCACGCAACCGCTGATTAAGTTATTCCTGTTTCTCGATTTTCGTACCCCGGAGCGTTCCACATTCCATGTGACCTTTTTTGGGAGAGAGCATTATGGATCAATGCGATTTCCAGGCATCTCAATAGTAAGATTGAAGTTAAAGAGAGGCAACACAATCAATACCTGACACTAATTTTTTATTTGATTGTGAAAAATAGTGATCGAGTATCGAGTTACGAGCCAAAGGGCCAAACATTAGCCTTAGGCCAAAGAACATACTCTCCCCCAACTACGTATGTAACAGATATATCATGGACACCTCTAAGTTGCTCGATGAGTTATCTGGTGTTTAAGTATATAACAAGGTACTTATCACTAATGATCATTGCTAAAATCACACATGCCTCATTTCTCTGTTACTATGAGACACTTGACATCCTTGTTGTACCGTTTCCCCATCCTCAGAGCATACGCCAATCAGAACGACGTCTTCATTTATTGATCTGATCAATATATAATTAATACCGATGCAAACCTGAATTTTTTATCCTCACTGCAGGTACTTGCACAATATAGCTTAGTCCTTTGAATAGTGCACATGAACAGATAGGTTTTTTGCACCACACAAGTACCTCGATTTGTCCTCAATAACACACAACCAAAACTAAAAAGTTTCCCACATTTTTATTTTTTGTACTATAATATTTTGATAAGACAAGTTTGATAATGTAAAATTAGTTTAATTATTAGGGCTCTCTTTAAGTGGGGATCCAATAATTAAATAGCCTTATAGATGGATCCGTGGTAGATAAAAGGTCCTGTTCCTTCTATAGCTTGGCCGGTGGCCCTAAGAAAGTATTGCAGGTTGCAACATAAGGCGAATTTGAAGTTAAAATCTCACTTTATTTAATGGGACTCTCAAGCTTCCTAACCCCTTGGTTGATTGTCTGAGTATTAAGTTGATTCACATCCACTTTTAGGAAGGCTGAAACTTCAACGATTACAATATAGATTGAAAAGCTGGAATTTCATTAAAATACTGGTACTTAACACTGAAAAACACAATACAAGTATTTACCACTAAGCACATAAAAAAGGCAAGAGGAACCACGCGTGTAATTGACATGCCACAAAATACCTTAATTTGACACGTAATGCCAATTTAATAAACTCAACACATAAGATAACTGTTTTTCAAACAAATGAATCTCCTGCCTTTACACAAAGAAAGTTCCACTAAAAGCCTGGTCAGGGGTAATTAGCAGCCAAATTGCGCTGTATCTGCCTCCTTCCTCCCAGGTTTATCCGGGTCCACGCCTCCAACCATTGAATTCGCTGTAATTTGACCATACCCGGACCACAAAAATAGTTTACTATCATATCTTTTCACTCATTCCGTCGTTAAATATTTAAGCTCACAAAAAATAATGAGTAGATACATGTCACAGTGGATACTGTTCCAAGCTTCGGGTAGAAATACGGATTAAAGATGCAAATTTTATGAGTCTCCACCAATCCGTCTTGGTTGGCCTTTAATGAAGCTAGAGAGAAAAAAAATAAAGAATAGCTATTGTATTTAAAAAAAAAACAAAAAAATTGTTAATTTTTAACCTAATAATGATAGTATCATTTATAAGCAGCTGGTTTAAGTTACTTACTCGATATAAAACTCTAAAATGCTAGTGAAATGTATCATTTTTGTGGAGCTGAGACATTTCCAAAGCAGATACATCAATATAAAATCTATAAATAGATGCGGACTAAAAAAAAAAATAAACCATGATCTGCATCAATATTCAAAAGTAATAAAACTATCCTTTAAGCGTTCCTAATAGTTGTGGGGAAATTAGCCTTGGGCGGTAGAGTTTGATGCCCTTCATACCGGAATATAAAAATAAATCAGTCAAAGAATCCCATACTCTTAATTGTATATTGCCAACATAACCTTGACCCCAGTCCACTTTTTGTCCATTCATTTTTCTAGACAGATTCTCCTCAGGAACAATATCCTCCAACATTTTGCTTCTTCTTTTGAGATAGGTCTTAGCGTATGACTGTATTGTTTTGTGCGACGTTAGAATTCAGGTAATTTAGTTACCGAAAACTTATTAGTATTTGTTTTCTAAAGAAAAAGGAAAATGAAAAGGTCGGGTAATTGGTTTTGTGTAGTGGCGTGCAGAATGAACGTATCTGTTTCCTATTCTTTCCTCAACTCAAGTGCCTAATCTCCTCAATTCAGTCAAATATAAAACTGTTTGGATCAACAAAAGGGATGAAATAATGAAACTTCCAATAAGGAAATCGAATCATAAATACTAGAAGATGCAAAGACCCAGAGGAGATCCTTGCAAAGTCCATCATGGATAATATGTAATCTTAAAAAAGCTGAGTTTGAAAGCTGCTTGCATTTGAACCTCATGATATGTTGTATGTATCAATGTTTTAATTCAGTTATTACATTTCAGTACGCTTTAAAGTGTCCGACGTATATTTTAGGGTAAAATGCAACAGAAAAAAAAATAAAAATGCACGTACTCTGGCACGTACTAACAGAGTAGATAGTTGACTGATATTATCAACTTGGTACGTATTTTAGTCCACATGTTATTTTTATGAAGGTAAGATAAAGTTCATATTTGTTATAGGTAGCCGAACCCTCGTAAAAGCACATATGTTATTTAAAGCAGATTCTAAACGTATGGGACAACTGTTTTATATACTTGAGTTTTCGATGTTTGCCATAGCCAATTGGTAAAGGTTTCAAGCACAAAACATTAGAGTTGTCTTGTGATTAAAGGGATAACACGTAAACTAACCTCCTGAGCACTAAACATCATCCTCTAGACCCATCCTTTGGTATACGCTCATCAGTAGGAATTCAGAAATCATAAACAGCAAATGACTATATATATAAAGATCACCCCAAATCATAAACTATTTGGTTACTTTTTTCGGGTCCGGCAATGAAGGAGAAAAGGAAGCAATCACAAAAAAAAGAAGACAATTAGCTCTTTTTGTATAGCATTCGCCCTTTTTGTAACAAAATTAGGCACATCACGTTCACGTAGCCGGTCAACTTGATATATATACTGGAAATCCTGATATTTAACAACCTATACGAACGTAGCAAATTTTGATCACAGTACATAGCATAACAAATGAATAAAACAAAAGTGAGGTTGTAAAAGGTCTGAATGTGTATACGAATTAATCACTATAGGCTTGGAAGGATCAAATTGCATACATCTTAGTTGTGAAAATAGAACAGTAAAAAATAAAGAAGATTGAAGAAAAAAAACTATTGTATGTGGAATTATAAATATATAACAATTGACTATACTATATACGTCCGCCGGGTCCCCTGCAAGAATGAAGTTAGTGCACTGGAAATCTATGCAAGGTCACTAAAGAAATTAACAGATGTCGCGGACAAAGCCTGAACATTATTGAAAGTCTAGATACGTCCATGATAATATCACTACTAATGGAATGGAAGAACATCATAAGAATACCTTTTACATCAAGCATCTCGTCAAGACTGAAAGAAACCTGCAACACAAACCGGGAGGTGGGGGTATGGGGGGGGTGGAGGGGTCTTGAAGTAAGTAATATGCTTTTTATGAACACAAAAATGCAGAGCATTTATATTAAAGTATGAAAGCGCCGAGGGGAAAGGTGTTGGTGTGAGTAGGTTGATGGGGACAAAAATTCATATCGTTACATTACAGTAAGAAAGTTAACCTAACCGTACGGTGTCTCGTTTAAGAAACAAATGAAATAACTTGTGTCCAGAGTTGAATTCAACATAAAGCAAAAATTTGTAAAATAAAAATCTGAGTACAATTGTTAAAAAGGGTAAATAACATTCACCTACCTCTTGTCTAAGATATCGTGATAATGACGTATATGTCAGGGAAAATAATACGAATAGCATGAAAAATCTTACCTAGAGCAATTAGCAAAAACTAGATTCAGCAGTCACATAATACCCGTCCAAGACCGCCAAACTATGCCCCGCCAACCAACTAATCAAGAATACTTGCCTGATAAAATTAAAAAATTGGTGTAAATATTAGTAAATTTTAAATCAGAGATTTTGAGGACATGTTTTATACTGATTGAGTTAAGAAAATAGAATATTAGTTTCAAGTTATAAACGAAACATGTCGAACTGTTGAAAAAAGCTTTAGCTTCTTCATCAAATAAAGATTGACATGAAAATCGCAACAAAATCAAATTGTCATGGGCAACCAATTTCCTCACCAGCATCACAGCTCCTGCGACATTACTCTCACCATATCCATATGAAGCCGCATCTCTTCGTATCATTACTCGACATGTCCAAATTGATCAGTGAGCTAAAATCCCACATTTTTTAAGGCTGTTACTTGAATGGGTGGCATTACTAATTTTTTAAATGGGAGAAAAACAATACCTTGTCAACTATCACGGTAATCATCACCATTTAATATCAACTCATCTATCCGCTTGAGCCACCATTATGGCTGAAATGACCTCATCGAGAAAAACCAACCCTAATTAAATATAACCTAAGTAAATTTCTTAAGAGAACTAAGACTTTAGAAAAGAAACATAGCAAAAACGTCAAAAATTAATACAACATATGCAATAATAATTGAAATATCAAACTTGACACATAGAATTTCAGTTACTATCATAGCTAAAACCCATCTACAAAAACAAAGAAAAAAATAAAATTATAATGAAATATCAAAAAAACCCTACATAAGCATAATAACACATGCACGAAGAACAACCACTCATCATTATTGTCGAAACTCGTGAGTGATTTCTTTGTTCTATACCAGAGCCAATTTCTTCGGTAAAATTAGGCCATATAATGCAATTCACACTGTTTTAAAACAAAAATATGTAACAAAAATGATTAAACTATTTACAAGGTACAATGGTATCCCTACACTAAGAATCAAAACCAATACAAAAGCTGAGAAAGATTGTGTTATATGTAAACATGATCATTAGGTTTTCTCTATATAAAATGAGGCGTATTTTTTTGGGAGGCATATTAGGGTTTTGATAAAAAACAAAAAGAAATCGTGGTCATATCTATAAACAATTTAGGATTTAGAAAAATCTCAAATATTAATTATAGGGATATACTATTGAAAAAAGTTTTATTGTAGATCATATTATTAAAGTTTTGGATATCGAAAAGTTTGATGACGTCTGTGATGAGTTGTAGTTCACAAATGTACAGGCTTAAGCATAGTTTTAAGGATGTTGCATACTAACTATTATGTCCAACAGGTTCACAAGTTCAAACCTAGCCAAGAAAATATTTTTATAGAAATATCTAAATTTAATTTTAATGCATTGTGTGTGCCTGTCATCATTGAGGTGCGTAGGCGCCGATACACAAAAATCATACTTTACAAACACTCCAAGTTACGCGCCCATATATATTTTATAGATATATAATATATATATATATATATATATCATTATATAGTATCCCATTATATAATATATCAAAATATATATATACTATAATGAGAATGTTATGGCATGCAGTGACACTACATGTGTTTTTTACCTTTTTGTTTGTGGTTATACATCGTCTATTGGTGCCTTTCAAAAAATGGAAGTTGCCGAATCTAACACTAACACCACTAGTAGACCTCCTTTTGCAGAGCATATTTACTTGAGACAGCCATACATCAACGGTTAGGATTGGAGTGTGTACTGGACAGAGAATTCGCTTAGAAACCTTTTATAATTATAGCTGAAGAGGTCACAAGAGCCATTCAAGCAGCAATGCCCGCTATATTGGAACAAAATGCGGAAATGATTCGTAAAATGTTAGAAGACAGAATTGGGGTTGACAAAGAGGAAAAAGAAGTTAACGAGGACGTGGTTGTGGTTGAGAAAGAGGATTTTTCGGACTGCATGCCTGAGTTTTGTGGAGTATGTGAACCTATATCGTCCTTGAGGTGGATTCTTGAAATTGAAAATATCTTTAAAGCTATTAAGTGTGATGACGGGGACAAGGTAGTGTATGCGGTCTCAAAGTTGAGACTGGAAGCAAAATTGTGGTGGGACATTGGTAAGGACAAGTGTGGGCCCACAAAGATGACATGGATTAGATTTAAGGAAGTGTTCAAAGACAAGTTTTGTCCGATAAGCGTAGTGATGCAGCAAGAAGAAGCGTTTTTAACATTCGAACAAGGGAATCAGTTAGTTAAAGAGTATACAACTCACTTTGTGGACATGGCAAGATTTGCTGAGCACCTGGTTGCGACCGAAGAGAGAAAGATTGAGAGGTATCTACGGGGATTAAGGATTGACATAAGGGAATTAATCTCAACAAGGAAATTGGTTACATTTTGGGACGTGGTTGACGCTGCCCAAGACATTGAAAATACAATCAATAGAGGGTTTGAAGTGAACAATGATATCAAGAGAAAACGAGGAAGGTCTGGAAAAAATTTAAATAACGGGAATAAGAAGACAGCGAAAAAGGTGAGCTTCTCGGATAAACATGATTTATTTGTGTTTGACTCAAGCCAGATTTAACTTGTTTATGTGTTGAGACGGATGAAACTATTTTGCAGATCGATTGTATTTTGTTTTCATCTAATAAAATCATGAGAATTGTACTTTTAGTTCAATTCAATGTAAAGCGTTATGTATGATTTGAGTCAAACAAAACCCCTGAATGATTCAACAAAAAATCAGATTCATTAATCACTAATGATATGAAATGGTGAATTAATGGCATCTTTTTTGGTCAAAGTGGGTCTATTCTGCTAAACTTTTTTGGTATCTTTAAAAATATAAAACTGCGATAGTCATTGTACTAAATTAGAGCTCATAATCTTTTGGAGTTGCAGGCTTAAAGTCCAATGGGTGAAATCGACTCAGTAAAAGTTAATGAGGTGGATTTATTAAAAATATAAAACTGCGATAGTCATTGTACTAGTATTTGTAATGTTTCGTTTCAATGTTTTGTATTTGTATTTCTAACTTTTTGGTTCTACTAATTTTATCATAATATTATCCAAAGTTTGAAACCATCGCTAAATAGCCGGGTCTGTCCGGGTCTTGGCCAAATATAGCTGGGTCTGTCCGGGTCTTGGCCAAATATAGCCGGGTCTGTCCGGGTCTTGGCCAAATATAGCCGGGTCTGTCCGGGTCTTGGCCAAATATAGCCGGGTTTGTCCGGGTCTTGGCCAAACATAGCCGGGTCTTACCGGGTCTTGGTTGATATACTCGGGTCTGGCAGGTTTTGGCCAAATATAGCCGGGTCTTACCGGATCTTGGTCGGATATATCTGGGTCTGGCTGGGTCTTGGCCGGAATATCCGGATATTAGCCCGTTATAACTACATATAGCCGGGTCTAACCGGGTCTTTGCCGGGTATAGTTTTGTTCATATAGTGGTGGTTTACGTATATGAAGACATGACTAGATTCAAAAGACCGTTAAAAAGAAAGATATAACTTCCAACTTATCTTAAAACAGCTTTTATAACCTCAAAATGTCACACGTTATAAAAACTCAATGACAAGTGAGAAGTATTGAAGTAGCTCATACTTTGTAACTACAAGTTTTTGAACGATGATATATACGATTCAGAAGTGCAAGTCAAGAATTACCAGTCAACGATTCCAAGCTTCACAATGGAATTTAATTTCACATGTTCCAAGAATGTTAGACGGAAATCTAGTCTTGTATGCGTTGTAATGTGTTGGAATATGTCCACCGTAAATAATATATGTCCGGAATATTTATTTGAGCCTAAGGGGACCACACTTAATTACTAACTGTTTAAGTAATGATTTAGCAAACTAACGTTAAATGATAAAATGAGATTTTAAGTATTTAAAAATAAGTTAAAGGACTTAATACGCAAAACTAAGATAAAAGAATTTTTGGATTTTGACTCCATTTTCCTTGTTTCTTCTAAGTCAGGCTGAAACATAGTTTCCTAATAGATGAGGAGATTGATTTGAGAGGGCCTATAAATAGGGATTAAGGGTTTTTCATTATATTTGATAAAACTTAAAGAAACATATAAATCGCACAACCTGAAATCGTCCTTGTGTCCGTCCTGCTCGTCGACTTCTACAAAACCCCATAAGGGTTTCGTTTCCTCCTCTTGCCGCACGCATAAACCAAACGAACCCTAAGGGTTTTTTCGGGATTATTAGGTATTTGTGACACAAGGTGGATTTTTGCGGCTTCTAGTCGTGATTTGACTTGATATCAAGAACGAAGACAAGATTGTTTGCTACATAGGCACTACTAGTACTACATACTTTAATGTTTGCTAAGTAACGATAATGTGCAGTGAAAGCAGTAGAAGGAATCATACTTGATTCTTGTGGTTTCCGCGTTACATTCACACACGCTATATAAAACAGAAGACGGTAGTTAACGTTTACCTTAAGCGGTGTATCACTTCGGTTAAAAGGTATACATCTTCTAATTCCACATAATTAATGTATTCTACATGTTTATCTTTAATTTCCGTTGCGTACTCGCTTGTTAATTAATTAGGTTTAATTAGATTGTAAAACCAACAGATCGTCATCCGGTTCTCTATAACAGTTTGCATGTTTCTTTAATATACCACAACTTCAGCAAAATTATGAGTCGATCCTCGTAAGAGATCACTACAGCTAGGAAACATGAAGGTCAAATCTTTTATCTACACGAATAGTTTGGGGGTTCAAGGTGACTAGTTAGAACTCATAAGAACATCACCATATCAAGTCATATCGCGTATTATTTCCTTTACGGGCAAGTAAACGCTCACGAGCAGCTTGGATTCTCCTTTTGGAATCATCAGCGGGCAAGTACATCTGAGTTGTCTGTTTTTAATTCATACTATATTTAGTATGAATTAACCAAACTAATCGAACCGAATGAACCGAGCAACCTGATAACCGAACCGATAAACACCCCAACTTCTAAGAAATACGAAGTAAAGAGAAGTATAGGCTGTTAATTCTTATTGGTCTCATGCATTATGTGTTCTCTTATTCACCTGGTGATTGAGTTGGTAAAAGAGTTAGGTGAATATTTAATACAAATTAATTTTCATTTTAGGTGCAAAGATACCTAAATTGGTCATGCCAACTTTTATAAAAGATTAGATCTTTACCACTCATGATATTTCTGGTTGTAATCAAAAAAAATTCTCATCATTACCCTTAAGTTATTTTGCATGTTGCATTTTAATCAAAAAAATTAAGGTACATTTTTATTATTCATTATTAGCTTTCACAATTTGTTTTCCTTTCTAAAACATGTTCTCCAACAAAACATGTTTGAGAGTGCCAAATTAAAAGAAAAAAGTTAAGAGTTTATATGACTTGTAAAACATGTTCTCCAACAAAACATGTTTGAGAGTGCCTAATAAACAAAAAAGTTTATACGAGTTTTCTGATATATCAGATTCCATCAGATTTTTTCAACCTGACAGGAAGTGAAATATTTGAAGACACATTACCATTCTCAACACATTTACCACACGTACACTTATGGTATATAAATAGCCAACAACGTCTATCTTGAGCCTATGTGGGATATGTAGATCTACTTGCTCTAAAGAATTACTGTCCATATGCATAGCAAATGAACGAAACATTAATATTACCCGTGCTTGAATCTTTGGAAAGCCCACTTGCTGATTCTGTTTAAAATCGCTTTGAGTACCATTTCATACTCCGGCCCGCTTGCTTCATTACAAAAATGGCATCCTAAAATCAAGTTTTCGTAGAATAAGTAAGACATTATCAAGATGTAGAAAATGGTCAAACGGGTAAAAGATATAGAGTATTATTGTTATGCAGTAACATATATATAAAAGATGTACTTATGTTTGATATAGTCCAACGTGTGAGCGTATGGTTCATAGCATTTCAGCAAAATTTGTCTCTCAAGAAGTGGAGACTCGAAAATGAGATTATTGAAAGCATATAAGGACATAAGATATCATTGGGCCTCAATATAAAGAAAATGCATCACTTCAGCCCAAATCAACTGGGCCTTTGTCTTTTTTTTATTTGCCACAGCTTGAGCCCATTACTTATTTTGTCTTCAACTCTACTTTCTAACTACATGTTCTTAGGATATACAATGACTTAAATAACATGAACGACAAACACAATATCATCATTGAACAATCTTTTCATATATTTTCAATTGCTTTCCTAGTTTAAATCTGTTCATTACTTCTTTTCTATTCATCAAGTGTAGCTCGTCCTCAAAGTAGCTCAACAAACACATCAAATTTGCTGAAAGTTGTGGTTAAGACTTATACAATCCTCACGTGTAGGTCAGTTGATTCCGGATAAGAAAGGAGACTTCTAATATACTTGTTCTCACTGAGACTCTCATAATAATTGTACACTAAACTCGCGCGTGGTTTTCTCAAAGATTCGGAAATATAGATCATCGTTTAGTATGGGTTTAGGCATCCTTGAATTTTCAAAGTTGATAAGTATCAAAACATAATAATTGAAATAGTAGTTGTTGATTGTTACTATTGTTGTTGTATTTGTGTAAGATCACATTAGAACGAAAATATGTATGGCATTAGCTAGATGAACGAAAATAAGATATTCCAAAAGGATATCCTGTTGGTGATTTTAGTGTCATTAACGGCCATTTAGGTAATGATGATTTACTAAAGACTAATGAGACTTCATAATTAGCTTGGATACGAGTTAGGGAAGTGTGGAGTACACACTCGTTGAGTTAATATGTTATCGACCTAGACAAAATGCAGAGATCAAGGGGCAGTACTAACGCAGTACTAAGTTGGTTAGCAGTACTAAGTAGTTAGTACTGCTAGCACTAAATAGTTAGTACTGCTAGCCGTGTAGCAGTACTAAGTAGTTAGTACTGCTAGCACTAAGTAGTTAGTACTGTTAGCCGTGTAACTGTTGAAAAACAGTTGTGAAAGTTGGTTTTAACCAACTTTAACTGCTTAACTGTCATCTAGAATCTGTTTTATAAACAGATTCATTAGTCTCATTAAATAGAACGAAAATATATATACAATTCCTTCATTGTTCTTGATTTATGATTCTTGTGCCTAGAACATAAATTGCTATACTCCTTATATTATCCCGATAGAGATTTCGTGCAACCCAGGCATTGATAAGGGTCGAAATACTTTATACGGAAAGTGGACTTTTACACGATATAAGCGAGTTATCCAGGATTATCACACACACCCTAATTTTTTTAACAAACGGTAGTCAAAGTTAGTTAGCTAGTACTGCTAGTTCTATGCAATCTTTAAGTTTGAATCAGTTCTGGTAGTAAAAAAAATTCCCCGAAACAATCTTTAAGTTTGTTTTCAGTTCTCGTAGTCAAATAAGTAGATATTGCTAGTTCTAGTATAGTCAGCAGGGACTAGCATGTATTACACATCACACATTTCAATTAAAAAAAATTCCTATCTTATCTTTATTTACACATGTCAAATTCTATAAAAAATTCCTATCTTATCTTATCTATATTTACACATTTCAAAATCCTATGTATATTATCTGTATATAAAAACATACATCTATCTTAAACTTTCAATCACATCTTGTTAATGTTTATAGCTTGAAAGCTTTCCCAAAGAAGGAGTGGTGGTTATTTTGAATAAATTTTGAATCTAAGGAATCATGTCAGACACACAAACTTCCCCGAAACAACATGATGTGCATTGTAATAAAAGTTAATTCACTTTGCACATCATATTGTTCTCGGCGAAGTTTGTGTATTTGAAATTGTTTATTAGATTCAATATGTATTCAAAATAACCATCTCTTCTTCTTTTGGGAAAGTTTTCATTCTATAAACGTCAACATTCTTCTAAAAGGTTAGTCCAAGTTTGTTCTATGTTATTACTGCCATGTTTAGAAGCAATTGATGATGAGATTGGTTCTATTATGGAAAATAATACATGAGTTCTATCTAATTTACCCCCTGGTTGCAAACCTTTAGGTTGCAAATGGATCTTCAAAAGAAAGATGAAAGTTGATGGAACAATTAACAAGTTCAAGGCTCGATTGGTAATCCAAGGCTTTAGACAAAAGGAATGGATTGATTACTTCAATACTTATGCACCAGTTGCTCGTATCACTACTATTAGATTGTTTTTAGCTTTAGCAGCTATTCACAATCTAGTGATCCATTAAATGGATGTCAAAACAGCATTCTTGAATGGTGATTTGGATGAAGAAGTGTATATGAAGCAACCGGAAGGATTTGTTATGTCGGGTAATGAGCAAAAGGTGTGTAAGCTAGTTAAGTCTTTGTATGGGCTAAAACAAGCACCTAAGCAGTGGCATCAAAAGTTTGATGAGGTTGTGTTGTCAAGTGGTTTTCAACCAATCTGACAAGTGTGTATATAGCAAATTTTATAATTCCGATAAAGGGGTTATAATTTATCTATATGTTGATGACATGTTGATTTTTGGAACTGACCAAAATCAAGTTGATAAAACTAAGAAGTTTTTGTCATCAAGATTCTCAATGAAAGATATGGGAGAAGCGGACGTTATTCTTGGTATAAAGATTAAACGTGAGTAATAAGGGGGATTGTAATTACACAATCTCATTACATTGAGAAAATACTCAAGAAGTTTAATCGTGAAGATTGTTCTCCGGTGAGTACTCCTATGGATCTGTTTAGAAAAAGCTTAAGCCTAATCAGGAAACCCTGTAGATCAGCTGAATATTTCAAGAGGTATGGCTGTTTTGATGTATGCTATGACAAGTACTAGACCTGATATTGCTATGTATTGGTAGATTTGTGTAAGGTTTATAGTATCTAAGTAGACAGCTATTGGAAAGCAATAACAAAGGTGTTTAAGTACTTGAGAGGTACTAAGGATTATGATTTACCATATGTTGGATATCCTTTGGTGTTAGAAGCTTATTCAGATGCTAGCTGGATAAATCATGTTGAAGATTCATCTTCTACGAGTAGATGGGTGTTCTTGCTTGGGGAGGTGCCATTCATGGCTTCTAAGAAGTCAAATGCATCACTAGTTCTACTATGGAATCTGAGTTTGTAGCATTGACTGCTGCGGTAAGATGAAAACATAGTTGGCTAAGAATACTTGATTCATGAGATTCAATTTGGCCGAAAACAGATAGCACCTTATTATCTATCCGTTGTGATAGTGCATCCCCAATGGATTAAGGCATATAGTCAGATATACAATGGGAAGTCTAGACACTTAGGTGTTAGACATAGTATGATAAGGGAACTAATTAGGAATGGTGTGATTTCTATTGAGTTTGTTCGGACACAACATAATTTAGCTGACCACTTGACGAAGGGTCTAGCTAGGACTTTGTAAAATAATTCAGTGTAAAGGATGTGATAAAAGTCAATAAATCTATTACCTATGAGATAACCCAATTCCCTTTCAATACAACGTCTTTGAAGCTTGAATTCTAATGTGAAGCATCATAGCTAGAGATTGGAACACAAGTTTCATCTTCCTGAGGTATGTGTTCAGACCTGCAAGTGATGGTTAGGTTGAAGTTTATCTTCTTAATGGTTCTTTTGAAAAATTGCATTGCAGGTGCAAGATCTAAAGGGACTACCTAAGTGAACATGAAGTTTTGCCGCTTCAAGAAGCTTGGACTTAGCTTTCTATATGTTTATCAATGGATTGGGACACATGGCTTGTAAAGTGTCAAGTTAAATGAACTTTAGAGTGTTGTAGAAACGAATGTGTATAGTATCTTCAGGTATTCAAATGGATTGACGGGTTCAATTGTTACGACACCTTGATTTTCGAATATTTGGAATGTGTATTATACTAAGATGAAAATTCAATCGCAAGACATTTTCATTTATGCATTTGTTTGTTTCGTTATATTGGTTATAACATAATTGCATATATCTTTATATATGTTTTAGTAAATCAAGGATTACACTAAAATGGGGGGGATTTGTTGGTGATTTTAGTGTCATTAACGACCATTTAGGTAATGATGATTTACTAAAGACTAATGAGACTTCATAATTAGCTTGGATACGAGTTAGGGAAGTGTGAAGTACACACTCGTTGAGTTAATATGTTATCGACCTAGACAAAATGCAGAGATCAAAGGGCAGTACTAAGTAATCTTGGTTTTTAACGGGCAGTACTAAGTTGGTTAGCAGTACTAAGTAGTTAGTACTCCTAGCACTAAAAACTTAGTACTCGTTGTTTTCACTAACAGTACTAAGTAGTTAGTACTGCTAGCACTAAAAACTTAGTACTGGTTGTTTTCACTAACAGTACTAAGTAGTTAGTACTGCTAGCACTAAATACTTAGTACTGGTTGTTTTCAACTAGCAGTACTAAGTAGTTAGTACTGCTAGCACTAAATAGTTAGTACTGCTAGTCGTGTAACTGTTTGAAAACAGTTGTGAAAGTTGGTTTTAACCAACTTTAACTGCTTAACCGTCATCTAGAATCTGTTTTATAAACAGATTCATTAGTCTCATCATAGATAACGAAAAACATATACAATTCCTTCATTGTTCTTGATTTATGATTCTTGTGCCTAGAACATAAATTGATATACTCCTTATATTATCCCGATAGAGATTTCGTGCAACCCAGGCAATGATAAGGGTCGAAATACTTTATACGGAAAGTGGATTATTACACGATATAAGCGAGTTATCCAGGATCATCACACTCACACACCCCCAATTTCTAACATATCCTCGTTATGAACTTTCACTAAGATAAAAATATGTTCATTATTTTAACATGCAAGGAGTATATTCATGTGAAAACACTCTTTGGTATATTAGTAACCAACAATTTTCTTCTTCAACCTCTGTGGGATAGAATATTAGGATGGAAGGTTAAGAAAGATCTACATAAAAAAGTAGTTAACTATAATGTAAAAGATTTGTGTGTACATTGGAAAGAAAGAGATAATGCAAGAGTTATTTAGAGTGGCGAACGAAAGTTTTGTTACTTGGAACTTCAAATGAAGTTTATAAGCAACTAGCTTATTGTGTTTGGAGCACGAAACATGAAGGAACCTGTAACCTGTTCATTTCTTCTTTTCTAGTCATCAATAGTGGCTCGTCTTAAGAGTAGCTCACAAGAGATACAATATTTGTAGGAGGTTGTGGCCATGAGTTTTATAATCCTTCGTCATCAGCATGTAGCTCAGTTGGTTCCAGATAGGAAAGGAAACTTCTAATATACATTGTCTTGCAGAGATTCTCGTAATAATTGTACTCTAAACTCACACGTAGTTTTCTCAAAGATTTAGGGATATATATACCGTTTAGTATGGATCTATGGGTTTAAAAATCCTTGATTATTCTAATTTGAAGTATCATGATAATTGAAAGAGTAGTTGTTGATTGTCACTATCATTGATCTATTTGTGTAAGATCACATTATAACAAAAATATAAGCATCACTAGCTGGAGGAAAATAATATATACCGAAGGAGGATAACTTTGTTATGAACTTTTTTCAACCATGATAATAATATGTTTATTTCATACATGGTTATGATAAGTGTATGAATTATCTAATGAGATTTATGTTGGTTGTTGATTGTTGAGTTAGATGGTACATGTATTTACTTTGGGCTTTGTAATCAAAAGAATTAAGATACATTTTTACATTTCTATTGCATCTCTATTAATTAGTTTTCACAGTTTGTTTGTTATCCTTTATAACCTGTGTAAAATTAAAAGAAAAAAGTAAGAAAGATTCAGCTGCCTGAGAGAAGGTGAAATATCCGAAAACATAATATTGTTCTCAATATACTTAACCCGCACACAATTATGGTATATTACTAACCAACAACTTCTATCTTCAGCCTATGCGAGATAAAATGTTAGGATAGAAGGTTACAAAATATCTTCATAAAATATCTTCACAAAACACACCTACATAACAAAATCATTACATTCAAAGATAAAAAAACGGAAGCACATTTAGAAATAGTGAAAAGGAATTACCACTACCACGCAATTGATGGTTGATCCTCACTTTCATTACATTGTAGAGGGACACTTGATCGAGGTTCATCGCAAAATGTGTTAGCCAGCAGCTAGAGAAAATAGTGTTCGTCTTATCTTGGAGCTAGAAATAAGTTCCAAGAGATTAATTCTCGATTAAAATGTGGTTAGCCAGCAGCTAGAGCAAACAGCCCAACTGCACCAAATTTAGAATGATAAGCCGAACAAAATAAGCTAAAACAAACACCCTATAATATAAACACAAGGAGAAAATCTTCTAGCCATGGACATAGATAAGGTACCTGGTTTGCAAACTAACTGTTTTCCATTAGTTCAGCATTTCCTTTACTTCTTCACCTTTTTCACGGTCCTCGTTTATGGTAGGTAAATTCTCGATTAAGATAACCTTTGCGTTACTCTTCACACCCACCATATGCAAGTGTTCATGATCAACCATCTCCTTTGTTAGCCTGTAATTACATTATAAGCCTAAATTAGTTGTACATAGTATTTAGTATATAGTATTTAGTTATGAGTCGAACTTAATTTTATGTAACGGGTCAACATGGGTCAAAAAGCAGTTATGCCAAACACCCATGTAGTTAGCAGTTATTAGCAGTTATTATCAGTTATTTATGTTGGCAGTTAGAGTTAGTTAAAGATGAACCAACACAATGGTTCATGGGTAACTGTCACACCCTTTAGATTAGTATAAGTATGTGTCATTAGTGTCTGTAAACAATTATCTATTCCAATTAATATAAGTCCAATTGTTTGCAAAGTTTCTGTCCTTTTTATTTTCTCAACTTACTGTTTTCAATGGATTGTTTGCACAACCAAATCATGGTTCACACGAATCACTTGTTAAAACACAATTGGCTTCAAAAGAAACCTGTGAAACATTGGTATCAGAGCCACGGCTCAGATTATGGGGGAAAGCCAAAGCCAATTCATACCAGACATGACCAAGGAGGATTCACAAGGGGCTATTTGCTAAGAGAGACACCACAAAGGCTATTATCATGGAATAATAGGAAGAAGAGTTTGTCCCCAAATAGCAAGAAGATGCTGTTTGAAAAGATGCAAGAAATTGAAGCCTTCAATGCTTCAAGGGTGTCTGCAAAGGCCAGAGGTCATGGAGAAAATACTCAGAAAGAGAATAGGGCAAGATGTTACAAATGCAAGGTTAGAGGGCATGTGTATTGGAAGTGCCCAAACAAAAAAAAGGAAGGTATGAAAGGAAAAAGGGAAAGAGAAGGTGCAAGAAAAAAGTTCTACAGATGATGATGGCTTGATGGATGCTGTCATAGAACACAACAAGTATTTGCAGAAATACTTTGAGTCCTTAGAACCAAAGGAAGAAGAAGTTTCATTGGTGAAAGGCCTGGAAGACTTGAAGTGGAACAAGGAAGATGAGCAGGATTATGTTGATGATGAATACATAAGTTGGAATGGATCACTATATGCCTTGAAGGTAAATTCAATTTCAAGGTTTCTGTCTTTTATAGATTTGTTGAAAAAGGATAGTTTGGTGTACGAAAATTGGGAGATCTTTAGTAAGAAATTTGTGGAAATGGTTAAGTGGTTCTATCTGGTTTACCTTAACTATGAGAGGCTAGATGAGATACCACCAAGAGTTGGAGTGATGGAGATCAATTTGTTGAGTCTGCATAAGATTATAGATAACCTTGGAGGCTATCTATGTGTCACACTGGGTGACAAATGGAAGGTAGTTGCTAGTTTACAGGGTTTGACTGAGGATGATGGAGAGGCCATAAGGGACTGTTATAGAAAGTTCATAGATATGGTACAAGTGTACTATGACACAGCAAGGAGACCTTGGTATGATGTGAAGCCTGGAAAAGAAGTAGGAGAAAGTAGCAGGATTGGTGCTAATGGGAAAGACCTACAGGGCAAGGACAAAGGAAATGCTGGCATAGAGGAAACACTGGATGTACTGGAAGAAAACATGGCCATCAAGACTAAGTTGGGAGTCAAATTGGAGAGCAACATGGTAGAAGACTCAGAGCAAGGAAGCATCACTGATAGCAATGACTTTGAAGTCATTGTGTGAAGAAAATTGAAGATCTCAAGGATTTAGGCTTTAATGAATTAGGGGGGAAATGTTAGCCTGTAATTACATTATAAGCCTAAATTAGTTGTACATAGTATTTAGTTATGGGTCGAACTTAATTTTATGTAATGGGTCAACATGGGTCAAAAAACAGTTATGCCAAACACCCATGTAGTTAGCAGTTATTAGCAGTTATTTATGTTGGCAGTTAGAGTTAGTTAAAGATGAACCAACACAATGGTTCATGGGTAACTGTCACACCCTTTAGATTAGTATAAGTATGTGTCATTAGTGTCTGTAAACAATTATCTATTCCAATTAATATAAGTCCAATTGTTTGCAAAGTTTCTGTCTTTTTATTTTCTCAACTTACTGTTTTCAATGGATTGTTTGCACAACCAAATCATGGTTCACACGAATCACTTGTTAAAACACAATTGGCTTCAAAAGAAACCTGTGAAACATTGGTATCAGAGCCACAGCTCAGATTATGGGGGAAAGCCAAAGCCAATTCATACCAGACATGACCAAGGAGGATTCACAATTGGCTTCAAAAGAAACCATATGCAAGTGTTCCTGATCAACCATCTCCTTTCCTCTTAACACCAACTTTTGCTCCGGGGTTTTATACCGGTTTCTTTTGCAGTGACGCTTTTCAAATCGGCTTCATTGAGAAAAAAAGATTTATGATGCCAGTGTTAGTAAACCATTATGAAAAAAAGCATACTAATGTAGATGTGAAAATTGGCGGGTCATATAAATTGGGTAAGGTATGAAAACAGGTTCGTTTTGAATAGGTCAGTTTTGGTACGGGTCAATCCAGTATTCATCTCGCTACCCATCCACTTTCTGCATGCGCCTAGTTAAATATGGACGTCAACTGTTCGCTACCCTAATGGACTTTGACCCAACCAACCCAACACAGGTAAAACATACACGAACTAGAATTTCACATGGCTAAGTAATACGGTAATTTTATTTCCTTAAGTGTTGCTTAATTACAGCTAGGGTCTTATAAGCTTATTTTCCCGACCCGACCGCAACACAGGAAACAGACCCAAGTAATCTGCAATAAAATTATGTACTATACCAACACCAAACTATATATTTTTGGTACTAGCATCCTGGATAAGAACAGAGAGAAATAACATTCAGTACTTTCATCTACGGAGAGTTATTGCGATTTGAGGACCAATCCATACTCGGGCCCGCTTCGTTACAAAATGGCATCCTGAAATCGAGTTTTTGGAATACTATTGTTATACAGTAACTTATATATAGTTTTTGGAATGTATACTACCCGCCCAATTACATCTTCTACTCCAGACTCTCACATTTTTTAGGCTTCGTCATCGCACTCTTGTATAAATTGTTTAGAAGTGAGTCTCATGTCTGTTATGTATATCTATACTATTATATAAAGTATTTAAGTTCAAATTTTAACTCAAATCTTAATCCTAACATATGCAATTTTAATTCCTCGAGGTTTGATTAATATGGTTTTTGTTATCAACGAGTGGGTTTGCCCTGCAGGACAATTAGTGAGCGTCGTTTTGGGTTGGCTGAAGTGGGTCTGGTGGTGATTGTCGTTGTCGTTGCGATATTTCAATGTAGGTTTTTTCTTATATAAACAGATGTAATCACCGAATAACGTAACTTACAATAAGAATGTTTATTTAATGTTGACAAACAATTATCATATACAGATTAAATATTTATCCAAAACCCAAATCAAGAATACTAAAAAACCACTAAAAAAATACTTGCAAACATTAAAATTCAAACCTGATATGAGAAATTAAGGTTCTTGATTCTAGTTTTTTCAAGAATCTTGACAGCAAAAGAATGACCAGTTTGTACATCTTTAGCATATTTAACTTTACCAAAATACGCCTAGCAATAAAAATGTCCCAGAAGACGGACCACCATTCAAAGAGAAATCTTGAACATCAATAGTTGCAAATCAATCAGAAACAGATTTCAACGTATCAGTTATAAAACGTTTATTTCATGCATCGCGTATAGATTACATATGAATTTCCATCTAGATGGTCTTAAAGATTAGCCCACAGGATCAGTTACATAGATGATAGTTACTCGCCACATAAATCGTGATGAAAAGTTAACAAACATGGAATCGTATTTGATGCGGTTGTCATAAGGGACTTCTATAAGAAGTTTTACAACTCCCTAGGCAGAGTACCTAGCCGTTGTAGTAGTAGTATAAGCGAGACTCGGGGGTTGTTATCGTTCTCTTGGGGAATAGGTTGGGAAGGCTTGATCACGGTCTAACAGAATTCTAGAGGTTGAGAGAAGATTCTTTTTGTATTTTTATATTTTATGAAAGCAGGTAAATCTATGGTTTGAGAGGTTGGTTTGTTTAACTACTAATTAAACTAATATCTAATCTACTGGTGATAACTTTATGATAATTAAATGTATTTACTTAATCATGCACTACTTATCAGATTGCTTCTCCTAATGCTGTTGCCTTGTAACACTTGTGCTGATATGTGTAAGTATTTCCTAGGTCATGAACGGATTACACGAACCCGCCGTCTATTTAATATTCCGTTAGGGCAACGCACAAGTAAGGTAGTATGAAGACTATTACAAGGCCCCTAAGAGTACATTAAATGCATGTGAAATATCTTAAGAGGGATCAACCATATAAAGGGGCAAGGTAGTATGAAGACTGTTACCCGATGGTATCCTTTCTACGCACTCGCGTTTCCCTAGACGTGTCTACAACGATACAGACAAAAGCTGGTTTTCTAGAACCTAACGCGCACAATCATCAATCAAGAAGCAACAGTAAAAGGATCTACAATCCGACTTTCATGCAATCATAAGCAAATACAAAGGAGGGTTTAGCCTCGCATGTTATAAAGAAAGCAAAGAGATAAATCAATCATACAACACATAGACATATTGAATGATTAATGATAAATAACCTTACTTGAATTAAAACATGGATTCAAGGTAGTACAATAGGATTTTGAGGCCTCAAAAATGACCTTTGAAGATGCTACAAGAGCTAGGGTTCGTCTCCCAAAAGTTGTACAAAGTTACACACTTTAAACCCTAAAATCGGTTTAGTATATATAGAGATATCGCTGCGACGACGTCGCGTTGTAATCCTGACGCCGTCGCTACGTGGATGATTCTAGATCCTCATTAAGTCGGCCACGTCCTGACGCCGTCACTAAATCTCTGACGCCGTCACTAGATGGATCACGATGGCGTCGCTTTATGCCTGCGACGCCGTCTCCGCACTCTGAAACAATATTTCTTCATGGATTTGGTGTAGGTCTGTAATCTCGTCCGTTTCTTCTCCAAATGAGCCCAAGTCACGTGTATTTCCTCCAAATGCCATCCAAGTTCTAAAAACCTAAAAACAAACGATTAAGCACATAATCTGGGCATATTTGCATGATTTAGGGGGTTAAATGACCCCGAAATAGTGTATAAAATGACACCTCATCAGTATTTAAAGCTCGTATCATTAATTCAATACTTTGTGGCAAGCATCTAAACTAACAAATGTTGGCGCATAGAAGACCAATGACCTATATAGAAAGCTTATGAACGAAAACTCTGCCAACATACTTTCCGTTGTAATTTGAAACATATATATAAACATGTCACATGTATGTAAAATGCACAAATGTCCTATTTAGTTATTTTCTAGGAATTCCTACAAACAATTGGTATAATGTACACCGGGTTTAATTACCTCAGTTCAAATATACAAATCTCATATAAATTTTAAAACTGATTAGCTGCTAAATCAAAACAAAATTATCACTTAAGTTGTCTTAATAAGCATTCCCAAACAGCCCATTCGAATCAGAGAGACAAAAGCATTTAGAAGGCTTATCATAAATTTACCTGAAATAAAAGTTGTCTTCCCCAATCAACCGTCTTAATAAACTGATTCTTGAAATTGTGGAGGCTCCATTGACATTTTTGTACAAAACGAAATTATTATTTGAAATGCTTAAATAATTGATTTTCTTAATTTCAGGCTTTGAGTGACTAAGTGATCAGAGATAGATGATATCAAGATTAAAAGTAGAGTGGGGGAGATGGGATGATCAGGCCAACCCGATGTTTCCTGGATAATATATACCTTGGTTTGTTTATTATGGCCACAAACATTACAGAAAATAGAGAATACATGAAAAGAACCTACCTTCGTAGAGCTGCCTAAACCTTTGATCATGGACCGACCCTCCACATGTAGTTCAGCCGAGTAGATTTCTATATTTGTTGTTGCTAAAGATTGTTAAGGTAGTCTTTTTTTATTGTTGATGTTAGAAGGGGTAGACTCATAAGTTGCTGGTACTGTTAACAATAGAAAGGGACACATCATTTTTTTTTGAAAAAATAGTTTATCTAACGCTAATAACTGAATTGGCAGTTTGGAAGAAGCTATTATTACCTCCGTCAGCAGAGCATTTGTGTTCCACAGCGTCTTGGTCAACCGTGTTATTCTTTGCAACACTCGTGTCTGAAGGCTTTATTACGACATGCTTTTTTACGTCTTGCCAAACATGTGGACGCCGCAGTAAAGTTGACTGGTTTTGGTTAACCAATAGTTGGCGGATGTCTGAGTTAAAAAAATACCAAACGTTAGCAATACACATTGACTACTTGCATAATAGAAATTTCAAAACGGCTAATAACATTAAACCATTATACCTTAACAAAACAACTTACTAATTTTGTCAGGATACTCATACGTCGTAAACGTGTTGAGTAATAATATAGTATTTCCCGTTCGATAAAAGAATTACTTGAGGACAACTAATAATTCAATATTCCAGGGTCGTGTCCACGGTGAGAAATGAATATAGATTCACGTTGATGTCTTTTATTAGATGCTTGATTATCATATATTTTTTGGTTTGTTTTATAGAATTAAAAAAACTTGATACGTCATAAACGTGTCGAGTAATAATATAGTATTTCCCGTTCGATAAAAGAATTACTTGAGGACAACTAATAATTCAATCTTCCGGGGTCGTGTCCACAGTGAGAAATGAATAGAAATTCACGTTGATGTCTTTTATTGGATGCTTGATTATCTTGTTTCAAAATATATTTTTTGGTGGGTTTTACTAGAATAAAAAAAACTTGATACGTCGTAAATGTGTCGAGTAATAATATAGTATTTCTTGTTCGATAAAAGAATTACTTGGGACAAACTAATAATTCAATTTCTTTCGGGGTCATGTCTACGTGGAATGAAAGAGTCGTCGCTAAAGGTGTATCTCTATTTATAAATGTTTTTAGAATCGTTAAAATTAGCTTTAAAAATGTTTAAAGGTGTAGTTTCGTTTTAAATTGCTTTTAAAATTATTTATAATTACAAAAATTAATTTTAGAAAATATATAAATGTGTAGTTTTATTTAAAAAAGTTTTAAAAAATAATTAATTATTAAAATTTGTTTTAACAATATATATAAAGATGTAGTTCCATTTTAATATTATTTTTTAGATGAAATGTGTCTAACTTGTAAATGTAGTTAATGAGGTTCTAAATTCGTGTTTCGCGGCGGGGTGTGTGTATACGTGAACCAAGCATAATACATTGTGTATGTTACAATTAGGGGTGTCAAAAAGGCTGGCTCGACCCGGACTCGAACCCGAATGTGCATATTCGAGTCGGGTTAGTCGACTCCAAAATTTATCCGGGTCAACCCGAGTAACCCGTATACTAAATAGGAACGGGTATCGGCTTGAAACTTGTGGCTAACTCGGGTTTCGGTCAACCCAATTGACCTGAATAAGAATTTTTTTATTTTTTTAAATGTAAATTTTATATATTTTCTATGTGAAAGAGTAAAAAAAGGAAATTTTGTTACATTTTACTCATATCCTGGTTGTCTTGAACCCGAATCGACCCGACCCGACAATAATTGACCCGAACACGAGTAACCCGAATTCAAATAGGGTCGGGTTAGGGTATGAATATTTAATCTTGACCTGACTTTGACCAGACCCGATCAACCTGACCCGACTAACACCCTTAGTTACAATGAAGTGCAGTCAGCTCAGTGATGTATCATGACACATGGTAATAATATATAAAACAATATAGTATCGAGTTAGTTTTGATCTTGGTAGATTACATTTTATTTTTTTGAAAAGTGGCGGACATAACGTCGGCGAAATAATAAGCTACACAAACTTTTATATTGGTGACTATACATCTAAAGCCAGATGGCTCTCTAATGTCAATAAACCCTTTTAGAACCATCAAGTCTATCCTAAGCGGCAGTTCAGAGCTGATTAAGAATGTATTTGTTAAAAATCATAAAATGGGGAGTGTTACCCATAAAAATCATAAAAAGGGAAGGGTGTGTGTTTTTGAGAGAAAGAAAGGAAAACACATACTTATGAGATACAAATGATTATCCTCACCCCTCCTTAGAAGTAAGGAGGGGATATGTATAGCCTATGACACGCCTAACTATCAGCTAATGACATTATTGGTCCTTGCGTATCCGACTATATCTAAACTAATGTAATTCCGTATAAGTCGACATATTTTAGGGCTAACAATCTTCCCCCAATATGTGGACATACGGAATTACTTACAATGTTTCTATCAAGTATAAATACAGACAAAATAAGGACTTTCAAAGTGCTTCCAGTGCTGAAGATGACGTCTTTGTCTTCTAGTCTTGATACTTGTACTCCATCTTGGATCTTCAGTGTCTTCACTTGTTATGGAACCATTGTGTTATGCATGAGTTGGATTAACTTCTCCCCAATTCATGCAGCATGTCTTGAAAAGCTTTCTTCGTACTTTTTTTGGTAAAGTTTTTGAATTAGCTTCCCCCCAAACCAACATTCGTATCTTGAGCAGATTCTGAAAATTTGATGTAGCACGGACGATCTTCTAAAATTTGACATCTAAGGTGCACAACACAATTTTGTAGAAGAATCATCCAATATCTGAAGTACACACTTTATCCCTTTTTCGAAGTTGAAACTGTAGCACCAAAATAAATTAAGACCAGGAAATGCGCTTTTCTTCCTCCAGGATAGTGCTGACGTGAATTGCTTCACCAAAGTCAACTAAATCCTGAGTGTAAGAAATTTATCCCCTTAAGGAATCATCCTTCACATGTGTACATCTTACATCAACTAATACTGCTTCTATATTGTATCATGACATTTGGTCCTGGTGAATATCCGTTCGGGGGTACATGCGAGAAATAAGCAACAAATCTTCTCACTTACGTAGAATACTTCACAAACCATACTAAGTGAAGTAGTATATACTACTTCCCACTGGAAGTTGACCTGATTACATCAAAGTACACGTTTTCCCCCATGATGGTTTCGAACTCTCAGAAGCATCATTGACGTGTACGAACATATACTCGAGAAGTTCTTGTCATAAGCAACAATCTTGAAAAGTTATGAAAGACATTGAAGAACTTTGAAAGATTTTGCTGAGACTGTGAAGTACCATTGACGTTATGTTGCTTCAAATATCCTGTGAGAATTGCTGATTACATCTCAACCTTTAAACTCTATAGCTAACTTACCCACCTCGTATTCTGTCGGCTATTGTTGTGATCACTTTGGTGAAGTAAACCCGATATATTAAACTTGAAATTGAAGTAAAATCCTCTAAATTTGTTACTTAAGACTGCACTATTGTTGATTGAAGAACGGTGCAAGATTAAATCTCTAAGTACCCTATACCCAATATCAAAAGTATCATAAGTACCACACCTCTTGAACATCTACATCTGCATATGCGTGTGACACTGAGCACTACAATGTAACTCCTTTAAGTGATAGCTATAACCCGTGAGTACCATAATGTAACTTCTTACATCGGGTATAACTAGATAATCCAAGTCTCAATCATAAACCGTATACGTTCAAGCAAGTCATCAATCGATATATTATATTAGAAGAAAAGAGGTGCAGGGTTTTCACACATACAAATGAAGACCAACCCCCTCTCCATAAGAGAGAGTATTTATAGTCACATACCCTTTACCTAGGCGTATGGACTTCATCTTAGGTCGGGCTTGGCTTGTGTTGGGCTTTGAGCCCGATACATGGACAATATTAGCTTAAATTCCAAGCCCGTTAAACCCGACTAGCCTATTACAATACAAGGCTAATTGTTACAAAGACGACCGGCGACATTCTTGTTTGACTTGTAGAAAATAAGCTAACAATCTCTCTCAATGTTGAGGTCTCCTTTGCTCACCCCAATGTTGGCGTTCTTGATGGACGTTATCTTGGTTTGACTTTATCTCCCCTTTTGTTGAAGTTATGACATTTTAGCTTTGCCTTCTTTGGTCTTGTCTTCGTCTTCTCGTGTTTGTAATGGCTTTGTTCATTCATGCTTGAGACGACCGATGACATTCTTTCGGTGTCATTTGTGTGATCTTGATCTCGAGCCTTCGTCTTTTGACTTTGGGTTCTGGAGATCTTAATCTTGCATCATCTCTTTGACTTAAATCATCTTGATTTGACCTTTTTGATCAACTTGTTCTTTCGACCGTCATGCTCATACATGTTTAGCAGCAACAGTCTTGATGTTGAATGTTTGACCTTAAAAGCTTTGAGCATGATCATGTGGTACTGAATCTGACTCGTTATAGACTAAGTACTGCCACCGTTGGGAAGACCTACAGGTTTACGTTAGTGATAGACAATAGATATGGACGAAAGTGTCTTTGTCACTTCGTCGAATAAGGTGGCAATAACCACAGTTCCCCGTTAATCAGTATAAATACTGCATGTGATCAGATAGTGTTCAAAAGAACCTTCTTGACAGCGTTTCGCGGCTGTACTAGCATGTTCTCGTTACCGGAACGTCTCAAAGCAAACAACACGGTAAGAGTAAATCAGAAGTTCCTTTCTTCTCGATTGAGTCGTCAATTCGTGTTCAACTTTCTTATGTCCAGATACCCTTGTGAAGCTGCCCATGGACATAAGATTGAAAAATTGGTTTAGAAAAATCAGTTGTCGTGTCAAGAAATAAAAGAATTTGTATGACACTCCAACAGTTTTAACTTTACAAATTTCATCCGTCAATTCTTATACTGAACTGATTTTGATATTCAGTTATCACAAGTTTGATTCATATAGAATCTCTGCTACCAATTGTTACCCATAAAGATTCTAGCCTAAAACACGATCCGGAGGCCGGGAGGATAAAATAAATAGAAAGCCATGTTTATTTATAATTGCTAAAACTAATTTTAAAAAATATATTAAGGTATGTTCCGTTTAAAAAGATTTATAAATGATTTATATATTTTTTTAAATATATATAAAGATGTAGTTACATTTTAAAATTATTTTTGTAGTTGAAATGTGTCTAAGTTGTAAATGTAATTAACGAAGTTTTAAGCCCTCGTTCCACGACGAGATGTGTACGTACGTGAACCAAGCATAATACATCGTCTATGTTACAAGCATGTGCAGTTAGCTCATTGATGTATCATGAAACATGGTAACAATATAGTATCAAGTTAGTTTTGATATTCGTATGTTACATTTTTTTTTGAAAAGTCACGGAGTTCTGCTAAAATTTTATTGTCACTTTCAGAAATAACGTCAATGTTCGTGTATATTGCCGCTAGTTCTAGGTTGCGTGACCCATTCACTTGAACCTAGCGGATATACTAGCAACAGCTGGTAAGGGCCTCCGGGCATTAAAGCAACAGCCTGGAAAGATAAGCAATGTCGGGAAAAACCAATACATCCTATTTTCTAGGTAACCACTGATAACCACGGTCCATGGCAATACCCAGGCGTGCGTCGTCGATCCGGATATTTAGGGATGTTGTTCCCTAGGGTTTAACAGTACCCTAGCCATCTAGCTCGGCAACCCATTCCTCTATGGTTGTCAGGTACAGTACTTGGGGTAGTATAAATACCCCAAGCGCATTCAATGCAACACAACATTTTTCCATACGCATTTATTATACTTATTGCAGTGCCTAACAACTTTATTTTTATTCGATACTTACTCTTACATCGGAGCTTGGTCCTGGGATAACACCCGGGGCGAGGCTAACGTGTGTTACCCTTTGTTTAGGCTTGTTGAGGAGTGAATCCCAACGGAAGGACGACCCTCCTCCTACCCAGCAGACTTTTACCTCAATAAATTGGCTACATCTTCGTAGAAACCAAATTCAATCTGCCTAATGCTATAGAATGATGGGTCGGAACCAATTACACCACTGAATGACGTAAAAGAAGGAACCTCTTGAGGGACATGTGTCGACCCTCAAAGAACTCTTAAAGTAGCAAAGCAACTGTGATCTTATCAAGCCAATGCTCTTGAACTTCAATGACGACACCCAAGACAATGATGATAAGATAATTAAAAGCAACAAAGGGAAGATTTGTAAAGGTGCGTATCAAAATTTATGACGAATCACTACTTCCAAGGATGGGTCAAGCGGGTCGGCATCCGGAATATTAAGGTTGTCAAAATGATCAAGCGATATGACGAAGGATTCGGAAGGGAAGTAATAAAATTGGAAAGAAAAAGAAAGATGGGAAGAAGGAACACACTTGAAGAAGAGAGAAAATACTCTTAAGATTCGTGTTGTGCAAGTGCGATAAAAAGGAAGATGTGACTGTAAAAGTGAGAGGAGACCCCTATTTATAGAGGAAAAGGAGAGAATCAAACGTCGCATCATGTCAGTGCATGACGTGGCTTAATCACAACCGCATGATGGAAATTGCTAGGACACGTGGCATCATCACGGATACCCAAGTATGACTCACCGAGTTTTTTTAACCCTCAATAATTATGGCTTCTGTCCGGTAGTTCATTAATAAACGAGAGACCCTCACACACCCCTAATAAAATAAAATAATAATAATAATAAATATGTTTTCCTTATAACACTTCTCTCAAGTATTGCATCATCACTTGTGTTGATAACACTTGGGGGGACATGTCCGCTTATTTGGCCGCTAAGCCTAGGCCGCGTGACCCATTCACTTGAACCTAGCAGATACATTAGCACCAGCCGGTAAGGGCATCGCGGCATCAAAGCAACAGCCTAGAAGGATAAGCAATGTCAGAACCTCGGAAAATACCAATGCATCATATTATCTAGGTAACCACTAATAAACATCGGTCCATGGCAATATACAAAATTAAGGGTGTTAGTAGGGCCATGTTGGTCGGGTCTAAGTCGTGTCAAGGCCAAAAAAATCAATACCCAACCCCGCTCCTATTTGAATTCGGGTTTAGGTCGGGTCAACTCGGGGTCGAGTCAACTGAATATGAGTAAACTGGAATTCATTGCTTATTTATATTCGTTTAAGTACAAGATTAATAAAATTAAATTAAAAAAATAAAAAAATATTGCTTATTTATACTCGTTTAAGTACAAGATTAATAAAATTAAATTATAATAATAAAAAAATATTTATTCGGGTTAACCCGAACCCGAGTTAGCCAAAACATTTAAACCCGACACACGACCCTATTTAGTATTCGGGTTACTACAGTTGACCTTGAATAATCCGAATATTTTTTTGACATGAGTAGTCCGACCCAAATAGACTTATTCGGGTTCGGGTGCGGGTTGGATTCGAGTTGGATCATGTATTTTAACACCCCTAACACAGCTAAAAGCAAAGCTAAAATTTCATTTCCCACCAAAAGTTTTACTTTAGCCCGCCAGCCGAAAGTGGGGCGCTATAATGATAGGAGTATACTGTGCGCGAGTAATATGAGGAGGCGAAGTAATCGTCTCTCGGGATTTGCAGGACTTTACTCTCTATACTACCACATGGCATGCAACGACGATGGAGCCTGGGCGGCAGCCGTCAGGTTGGGGGTGTTCGTGAGTGGCGCGTGGAGTGGTGCACGCGGCGTTGAGATGATGTGTCGTCGGGGGGGGGATGCCGTCGCGTCCAGGAGGTCGGCTTCGTGATCGCGAGCGCGATCTGAGCCGAGTTGATGATAGCTCCTCAACACGATTCGTCTATTTTTGGGGCTCCGTCTACGCCGGGGTGGGTGTTGTGTGGGGCGGGGTACGCGGTGCGGGGGTGGGGCGGGGGTGGGGGGGTCTGCTGGTGTGGTGTGGGTGGTGGTTGAGCCGACTGCGGTTACATGTGAGGGTAGTTGACTGCGTATACCTTAGCCACTCTGGTGGTCAGTCGGCAGTAGATCTTGTATTAACATTTGCTAGTTTAGGCTTTAAGTGTAGATTAGGTGTTTATTCACATGGCGTTACTTGTGATCTTCTGGTATTCTATATCTCTTGTGGGGAGTGGTCTCATTTAATTATTATGGACATGATTTAGATTTTTGTTATTTTTGATATATACAGACGTGATTGTGTTAGATTGTGTTGGTTGGGGGTTTGAATGATTGTGTAGTTACCATCGGCTCCGGACCCACCCGCTTCTGACAGCCACCAAACCGTCACAGCCGGACCACCAGCTGCCGTCCTGTCCGTCGAGGGTTTGTTACAGTTACAGGTATAATTCTCATTTTGCTTTTTAGTTTTCTCCCGTCTGCCGAGGGTTGTAAACATGGTGTTTGGGTATTGGTAATCACACGTGTAATATGCATTGGTTGTATGGTATTGTGAATATGCGTCTGGTTAGTAACACCTGAATTTGGTATTAACATTGTGAATATGATTATGCGAAAAAGTTAGTTATTAATTCTAAATTTGGGAATATGTGTTTGAATGTGGCTAAATATAATCGAGGTTGTTGTCAATTAATCGAATTTTAAAAGAAAAAAATACAGCTTGATTATGTAAAATGTGTGGACATGAAGAATGGTCCAACATGGTTTCAACGCAAGTTGGTCCATTTGGTTGGTCTTAGAGAATGTTACATGTCAATAACCATACCTGGTATACATTTGATTTGGTTGTCATTCACCCGTCTATAATAGCCTATAAGTGCGGATATCAGTCTTGCTTTAACTAAGAGGTTGTTGAATGATAGTCCAGACAAAAATGGTCTATTAGTTAGGTGTTTCTTTGTTTCACAACACTATGATATTAGTGTTTATATGTATAGTAAGGGATGGTTTAATAAAGTTGCGTTGTTATGAGATCACACAAAGGGAAAGTGACGACCTACTAGTTTATGAGCAACAATTAGAACAATGTGTCCTTCCAATCTATTTCATATGTTGATGATAAACAGCATGCATTCTTCTTGTTTTAATTAATAGTGGTTATTGATATACGCATTATGTTATTTAAGCTAACAACAACAAACAATATAAGTTGTTCACTTAAAAAAACATGCATAGTCCAGTCATTATCAAACATGTGCAACCCTGTAGCAAACCTGGAGACATGCACAAATTTGGTACTAGTGTTTCATGTTATGTTTTCTAGCGATGATTCTGTGAAGATGACAATTGGATCCTTAAATCGTACTTTGCAAAAATAAGACTATTTTGATGAATTTATCATTAGATGTTTAAAGTGTATATTGTATATGAATATGATATCTATTGAGTGTGTATCTTATTATGGTCAATAACATAATATGTACTTGTAATTGTATGTTACAGATGGCCTGTGTAGCTCAATCGAGCACATGGTGGGGATGCAGGTTGTGATCAACCGACGATCGGGGCGGCCCTAGGTCTTTATCCACCAAAGCCAAAGGAAGAAATGTAAATTATTTATAAACTTGAATTGATTACTTGGTTGACATATCACTTATATTGTAGGTTCCGGGAAACATGGGGAAAAGCGAACATACGACCGTTAAAAAAAGGCCTATTAAACAAAATGGCAACCTGCAAACTGGAGATAGTTTCGAAGCAAGGATCAAAAGACCTTTATACCAGTAGCCGATATGGTGCACACTTCTCTATCTATGTTTGGCACAGAAACTTAGTATTAATTTCTCTTTGAACATCGTACACCGTTCCAATCTTGATTTTGAAAAGCTTCTATATGTTAGTACTAGACCAATCCAATGAGCCATTGTTAAAGAGCCTTTTAGTTATTTAATACACATATTCATCAGAAGACAAAATCGAGTCGACATATGTTGACTTTTTGGCTTCAGTATGCTTTTTAAAAAACATTTTTTTCTTTTCCCATTTTAATTGTTTTGGTGCATTTACTTTGATAGGTTTAGCTGGAAGAACCCGCGCCTATATTCATTGATAACATATTATCATCACTTATTGAGTTATTTAGAGTTATAGATCTAGATTGTCAATGGACTAATACTGTATTTGACGATACTTCATTTTGGGCTAGATTCTTTTCCGACATGCTATTTGAAGTTAAAGTGTTAAGGTTGAATCTGTCCTATTGCTGTGCTGTAGATTTAAATAATTTTCAACAAGGTTCTTGTTGGTTTCTGAATTTACAAGTACTGGTTCGTATAGCCGATTGTGAATGAAGTAAATAAAATTGTATGCACCTAATGAGAGGTGAACCACTCGTGCACTAGACGTATATGTGGTTTTATTTATAGGTGTTCATACTTAATGTCAACCAATAACCCTCCTGATTAATTTGTTATGCAGCTTAATTCGGAACCACTTGATCCGTTTTCAGGTGAAACAATTAAGTTTCCGAAACTAGTCGTAAGACGATTTGAATACTCAGCAAGCCAGACCCTGCACTGATTACCAAGTAGCCTTCCGTCATTGTTATATTATAACTTTTGTTTTTTTAACTACACAGGCAGAAATGAAGGCAATCTAAGAAGCAATCACCGCCGAAACCATCCTGCCCAAGACGGATAGAGAAGTCTTGGCTGAAGTCACTCAGAGCACAAATCATGCGCATATAGCGGGTGTAGGCAGGAACTTAGCGGGTACGGGCAATCTGGATTCTGAGAGGTCACAACCGGAGGAGAAAATAAAATCATCTAAAGGTCAACAAAACGCCTTGAAAAAATTTGTGGATTTCTTCAACCGTCATCAAGGTACTCCTTCACGATTCAGATTCACGATTTATACACTCTTGAAGTGTTTCCTGGTTCTATCTCTACTCCTGGCGGCCCTAACTCTACTTCTCCCGCCCCTAGTTCTACTCCTCTCGGCCTTGGTAATAGTTACACCCCGACCTTTGATACCGAAACTAGCCAAAGTGGTGAACAAGATGATAATGGCAGTGACGATGGTAATCGTGAGTATGATGTCGATATTTATGATGACGAGTAGGGATTATGTAGGTTATTGGTATTTGTATTGACATCTCTCCTTTTGTTATTTGCATTATCGGATTACTCTATGTAGTAGCTTAATTGTATTGTGATAACCGAATAGTATGACTTACTTTGGTTGTTTAAGAATGAATGAATGGACACATGCAATTTGTATTAGAGTTTTGGGTGATTTTCAGGTTTGGTTTTTATAGATTTTTTTCAGAAAAAAATCTGGATTTGCAGCATTTAGCTGCTGTTTTTTTTCATAGCCGGTACCATTAGCGACGGCTAAAACTGTAGCTAAATCAACATTTGGCGTCAAAAAATGCCAGAAACCAATGCCTAGAGTCGTTTTTAGAGACAACGTCGTCGTCGCTAAAGTGATTCCTGTAAATTTTAATTAATGGTTTTTATGTTTATTTATATTTATATAATAAAAAAATAATTAGAACAAATAAATCACAAAATCTGAATAGTGACGACGTGAGTCGTCGCTGAAAATGCAATGCCACGTCAGTCAACTAGTTTGTGTTGCTTTTTTGGTGGGCCCCGCGTTGTCGCTAATTGTCACCCCTTTGCCGTCGCTAAAACCTTTTGTGACGAACCTTCTGAGACAATACATTCGGCTACGACACGTTGTCGCGGAAACGTTTTGTGACGACATTTTACCACTTTCTGCTACGACAAAGGTCTTAGCTAAAAGTTTCAAATGTTGTAGTGATTTCCCATCTTATCTAACCCTTTGAAAAGAAAATCTTCTGCTTTAACCATCTTTGGATCTTTGCAAGCGAAACCATTCACTAGTACTGTTATAACACAAATACAAGTGCCGTGCGCACATATAAGTATAATATATATGAATATAATGAATGTTATATGAAATTTATCTTTTACCATTGCTTTTAAGATCAGCCACACAGAAGTCCTGAAGAGGGCTAGGATCCGAAGCTAAAGCAACAAGCGAACATGTTGCCAGCAAGAGACCAACTAAAAGGAATCGGGACGTCATTTGTGAGGGGCAAAAAAAACTTGTTCTAGATCAAGGCTTAATAGCTCAAGTGATTTGTGAGAATATGTGTAACATGGGAATGCTTTTATAGAAGTATTTGATCAAAAAAGCTACCATATGGTGACTCGGTCCTAGTAGAAAAATCATGCAAAAAGAGTAAACTAATATATAGTTAT
>BQNB010053865.1:0-39798 GCA_026074375.1 Tanacetum coccineum | reverse complement strand
CAAAATTTTAACTAAAGATGAAAATTCAAAATGCAATAAGCTGAAATCCAAATATGCTGTTAAGCTACTTTTGACAGGAAAAATAAGCTAGATGGAAGCTGGTAGAAGAAACTTAAGTGCTTATTTTTATTAAACTACTAGAGAACTATGGAAATCCTTAGAATAAAATTCTAACTCCTAATCACTAAAGCTAAAAGTGGCTAGAAAAGTAAAGGACAACAACAGTACTAACTGTTGTTAAACCTGCTAGTTCTGATATGATTGACAAAATCCTAATGCAAGCTAAAATTAAAGAGCTAGAACTTATAAATCTCTTGACTAAATGTATCTAAGTCTATATTGACATTACTTGAACAATAGAAAACTTAAAACACCAAAACCTAAAATCACTTGCTCAATTATTCTGCCCTGGTGCAAATGTAAATCTTTTATACTCTAAACTTTGTAAATCTCATCACTAACTTCTAAAAACTTTTTAAAACTTTAAAATATAACCTAACTCAGCTAAATGAAGTAAAATGACAAACTAGTGTTGACTTTAAAAGTCAAAAGAGCCTAAATCCAAACACTACTTTAGGAATTCTGTCTAAACTAGATTGCTCTCAAAATCTATTTTCAAACTTATACTCCTAAAACTTTTTATCTACTTCTACTTTAACTAAACTAATGAAGCTATTCAAGCTCTTAAACCTACAGCTTATTAATGATAATAAGCTAGTTACTCTACTAGCTTAAACTACTTGCTTTGACAGATTTTAAGGAATGTAAACTAAGATGATTATAACTAAAACAGCTCAAGGAATTTGAACATCTAAACTATCTAAACTTTTTGAACAGGATTTAGCACAAAGTAAACAAAGGAATAAGCAATATGAATTAAGCTAAGAATTTGCTAAAATGAAATATAGAAAGTAAAACCTGAATTTTTGTTGTCTCAGTCACTAGCCACTCCTGTAGAGTGAGTGGCTTTAGGAAACACAAACCTATTGGCTCCTTAGCCTCTAAACCTGAGCTTAAAGCTCAATAAGCTCTTAACAGCTTATTTCTCTCTTGAACTTCCAAATTGAACTCAAATACCTCAAGTGATCATGATCTTAGTGTAACTTGATTAAAATGAGTAAATGAATTGATTAAACACAAACTTTGACTGAATTTGAGCTTATGAAAAGGAATAAGCTCAAATGAGCTTATTGAGAGCTTAATGAGTAAAAATGGCTTATTTTTGAAAATAAAGAACACTTAAACTTGAAAACTGAATTGTATTACTCAAATTGATGATTTACAAGCTTAAAGAAGGAGAGTACAAGTGCTTAAAGCTAATTGCTAAAAATTTGAAAGAAAATGCTTAATATTGAAGAAAATACAAACTGAAAATTAAAACACATACAACAACTTCTAAAATGAACCCTATAGGTCCTATTTATAGAGAATTGAAGAAAAGAGATGAGAGTTTCTTGAATCTTCCATTGCATCTCAGCCGTAGATCATTTTTGAACAATTTATGGCCGTTTGATGATAGTGATGAGGTGTTAGAACCAATTGAGGGTTGACACGTGGGCGAAATGATGTGTAGGAGATTTTAGGACAAGTTCAAGTGATAAAGAGAAGCGGGGGTGGGGATTTTTGGTGATTGGGTTTGTTAACGAAAAAGGCGGGAAATGTTGTTATGGTTGTTAGAGGGAAGATTTAAACCGCGTTTTGTGTTTAAAAGTTTGAGGAAAATGCAGAATTGGTCCTTGTCTTCCACCCGTCCAAAATGTAGTATAAAACAGGTTTGGAAATTACAGCTTTGGTCCTTGTAGTTTCTTTCTTCTTTTTCCACTTCACAAACAACTTTCCACCTTATGCAAATTTAGTCCTTGAACTTCAAAACTCCAAATGAGCCTTTGAAACTTTGGAAACTTGTCACTATTAGTCCTTGTCTTTATTTTGGGTCTTCATTCCTTGTATTAGACTGATCCGGCTTTGATCATTGGCTTCATTCTTCATTCTTGTCTTGTCCTTTCCGTTTCCTTGTCGGTTTTTGACTATTTTTGCTTCTTTTTGTCCTTTTTATCCTTTCCTGCACAATTATCACAAAAGCACACATTTTTCTATTCTTTTGGCATTATTTGGCTTTTATTTGGCAAAATCCCGGGTAATTTATATATACAATTAAGCATTTATCAATCCCTTAGGGTAGTGACTCCCAATATATCTCCTGGTAAAGGTTCCCAGTTCTATTGAGTTTAAATATGTGATTCATAAGCTTTAGGGCATACTACTGTTTTCTAGAATAAATTATACTCATTGCAGTTTTATTACCTCTTATGGGATGTATTACAACTTAATTTCAACCATTTTATTATTAAAACATCGTTATGAATTTCACTCAACCTTTGTGGTTGACCATTTTTATGCATGTTTTTCTCAATAAATGAGAACTTATGGCTTGGAAGTGGCATGGACTCCGAAGATGGATAAATACTTGTTATCATTCACATTGTATGTAACTGATTTTAGACTGCTTTGTATAACTCTGATTTGAAACATGAATTGATAAACGTATTTTTTGAACAAACGTCTCTTTTGGGTCGTTTTCCAATGTTATGATTGTTGTTTCCATGAAGTTAAACCCCAGATTAGCTTCCGCTGCTATATGTAAAAATGGGGGTGTGTTAATTAGCAATGCTTGTGTTAAATCTGAGATAGGTACAAGCTAATAACAAGTATTCAGGGTATCATGTTGTTTTCTGTTTATACCATCACTGGAGAATCCTGGTTTAGAAGTAGGTTTTGTCATTTTCTTGTATCTGAACAGTTGATTGTTCTTCACCAATCACATTTTGTACATATGTCCTTTCTAGGAATTTTAAGAAGTATCGGATTTTCATAAAGCAACTTAAAATTAGGAGAGAATAAGACAAGCATTCGTGTCAGGAGTAAAATGGATAGTTCTTATGTCACAATATGTGGAGAAACTTAAAAAGATTGTATTTTAACTCATTGACAAAGTATATATCTTTTGAATTCAAAGTTTATTCAGTTCTTAAGTGCTTCCTTTTTACTTAGTATATCTTACCACCATATGCACCTCCTCCAAATGCAACATAACTCCATCAAAAATCATTGAAATTGAGGAGATGTGAGCTTGTTCCCAGTCATGTGCCTTGAGCATCCACTATTTCTGTCAACAAATTCATTTATAATCATGTTGTGGCTTGCCCTAAACATAAAGAATAAGGAAATAGATTCCTTTGGTGGACCCAGCCCATTTCTTCTGGACTTGATTGCACTCGGTTGATCAATTGTAGTTGTGTCTTTTAAAAAGCAAGTGAATTGCACCATTATGTTTGGTAGGTCTCCAAACCAATATGCTACAATCGAGGTGAAGGTTTTTACTAGTGATAGTTATTATACTACTGATAGTGTATTTTCTATGCTCAAGTTTATTTTTCTTAAGGTGCGTAGGGAGGGCAATTTGGTGTCATTGGATATACTTGGATTGAAGTGGATATGGTTTGTGGTTGTGAAGATCAAAGTTGCATATTTAGTCTCTTATTTGATTGCTGACTAAAGGGGAAGAAGATTTGATGATTTGCAACTTGTAGATCTTGGTTGCTAAGGGAAGTTTTCATTCGTATATAAACTTCAGGGGAAGGTCGTGCTAATTTGGTTTTGTTATAGCATACTAGTGGAAGATTGTTGGATTTATTTTTGAGTTGATAAGACAAAACACGATGAAACAAGATGGAAAACAAAAGGACAAAGTCGTTATTTGTAGAATTCTACAAGTGGTTGAAAAGATAATGATTTGTCAAAAAAGAGATAAAGTTGAAATGATAACGATGAATAATTAATTGATTCTCTCATTAATTCTTTAATTAGTTTTCCATGTAGCCTTGACTCCTTATCCTATAAAAGGAGGTCTAGGCATATTGTTTTTATCATTCAGAAAAGTGTGTGTCAAGATGTAAACACCAGGAAAAGTGTGTATGTGTGTTCTAGGCGTCAAGTCCTCTAATGGACGCCTAGGGTTTGTTTGTTTTATCCTCAAGAATCTATGATTCCTGTTATTAGTTACGAGTAACCGTTCTAGAATTGATCATCTAGAATTGGGGCTATGAAGAACGTTTGGTTATTAATGAAGAACACCTTGTTGAATATCTTTGTTCTTATTCCGCTATGTTTTTATAACTTATGAACATTGATATTATCTTAGATAAAGGTCTAAACAACCTGAGCTTAAACGATCGTATGGTTTTCACAGGATTAAATAACATCTTTCGATTTTTATACTTGGTTACTTTGTTGCACATTGGGTTGGCGTTGCGTTTTTGTTTTGGAACATTACTTTTTACAAGGTATTATTTTAAACATTGTTTTAAAAACATTATATTTTAAATGTTATAATAATCATGTATGCTTTTTTGAATGTGCAGTTAAAGCAAGATCAGATGCTTACAAAAAATTATAGCATGTATATATGTTTTTGAAAGACGGGCACATATGTTCTAATAAATTTGACGAGAAAGCGTAGCGTGCACATATGTTCTTAGAAGGGTACTCATGTGTCCCAACGAATTTGATGAAAAAGTGAATTGTGCACGTATGTTCTTGGGAAGAGTGCATACATGTTTTTGAATGACATGCACATCTATATTTAATGAGATACATTTGTATTTGAATTGTATTTCAAATTATATCAAATTTTGTGTATAAAATTAGAAGTTACATGTGTATGTTTATGTTTTTGGTTATAAATTTCAAAGATTGAAGAATATACAGCAAAATCATATATGCTATTACAATTTTAAGCAAAACAAGTTTCATGGTCACATGTGTATAAATTTACATTTCTTTAGAAAAACACGTATGCACATGATTTTTTTTGAAAACATGTATGCTGACAAAAAAAATTAAACACCAAAAAAAAATTATTTTTTGATCTTGAAATTTAATGGGATAAAAAACGTTTTTTTAATAAAAAAAAACTAAAAATGTGTTATACCATTATACCCTTTTGAATTAAATTAAAAACTTTAATAATACTAAATTCCCATTGTTCCAAAAGGCATCTGTAAGTTCTGTATAAAATAATTGTTCTGCATTGAACGTGCCCCCAGTTATATATTATTATAAAATAAACAGGTTCAATTCGGTTTGGTTTTTTGACAAAACCGATATCGAACCGAATTTTTCGATTTTTAAAAAACTAGAAATCGAACCATCGGTTTCTAGTTTCGATCGGTTATTTCAGTTCGATTTTTTTTTCCATTTGATTTTGGTTTTTTCAATTTTTTTCTCACTCGTACCAAACACACCAAAGATTTTAGGGGGAATTGCATATATACCACTAAAACTTAAATATTTGCATATATATTCAAAACACAAGTTTTTAATGCATGATGTACAATGCAAGTTAAGCATGTTTTAGGTATATATGCAATTATGCAACTTTTAGTGGGTATATATGCAATTGACCCTCAAAACATGATAACGTATTTAAACCGACATTCCCTCAACCGATAACTCACATAATTAAATTCACACGCAATTCACTTATTTAAATTCATTCCCATCCATATCTCTTATTATTTTTCGTCTATATTTTCTTCCTCGCTAAGTTTATTCCCATATAAATATCATCACAAGATTATTTCAAGTAAACACATTAAAGAACAGGGAAAACACAAGGTTTAGGTCGTGTACACCCAGTCCTCTCTAAATAACCTAAATACAGTAAAACCTTGTACGTTTAACTGTTTACATTAAACAACAAAAACAAGAGGGTTTAGTTTAAAGATGGGTCATCATGCGCATCATCATCACCACCATCACCCTTATCATCGTCATGAAGATCCATTAATGGCACTTTGTTGTTGTCCTTGTGTGTTGGTTGCATCAATATTTGGCATGATTGGGAGATGTGTTTCTGTTGCTTGTTACCCTCTTTTGCATTGTTTCGGATTGGATCGTCGTCATCACCACCATCATCATCATGGATATTACTATTGATGTGTCACATTTGTGTTATTTTGTGTGTAGTTTGGTTTAGTTGTGTGATGAGACTTTCTATCTACATTTTTCTACGTATTCACCAATCTTAGTTATTGCATTTTTTACTCTTGGTTCAACCGTTTTGTGTGACCTATACAAACGATCCATTTTGGCGGGCCGTTTCTCTTATCTTGTGCTCTGAGGCACAAAATGTTTTCTTCTTTTCTCAATTAGTTCCATAAATAGTATTCACTTTTTCCTCATCTTTCAATCCTCTTTTTCTTTAGATTGGAGTCTTTCTCAGCCAGCTTTCTTTCAGCCTCCTTCATTTGCTTGTGTATTTTTCCCATGACTCAATCATGCTATGTTAGCTTCTTCTTTTTGTTTCCTTGCTAGCTTTTGTTCTTCTATTAATTCAGCATCTAACTTAGCTTGAATATCTCTTGCAATTTGTTCATCAAGAGCAATTTGATCTTTTCTTTTTAAAGGAACTTCAGGTTCAATCATAATACCTTTTCCTTTGTCTTTAGAAATTGAAGGTTGTGCCTCTTGTAGAACTCTGAACTCACTTGGCTCCTGTACTACTACCCCTTTAGCCTTGGGTCTTGTAGTTGTTGTTGTTGTAGCAGCAGTAGTAACAACTTTAGGCTTAGCTGCTTTGATTTGAATAAGTGTCTGAGCCAAGTGTTTTTCTCATATGTTGTAGGAGCAGCACTATCTTTAACACTAGCAGTAGTAACTGCTTCACCAACAGTACTATCATCAAGCTTAGTACTTTGTTCATCTTTCTTATCAACTTTTGCTTCCACAGGCATCTCATCAGTATTCAAAACTCCAGTATCAAACATCAATTCATCATCATGTCTTTCTTGAGTTTCATCAACTAAAGTTACCTCATCATCCTTATCAAGATCTGCAAACTAACTCATCCCTGTTTGGTTGCATATTTTAGGAGCCCCCAAATCTCTGATCTTCAAAGGACTCAACCTCTCAAAGACATACCACTCTTATTGAGTCTCTTCTAAAGCTGTAGGTCTTGACATTTTTCTTCCTTTACTAACCTCTGGATCCTCTTCTTCAAAGCAGCAATCTCCCCCCGTGCTTGAGCATCCTTGATTTTTTCTTAAATCAAGAACCTATGTTTGCAATTTGGTACATAAAACCATCAAATCTGTTAGTTTCATGCTATCCTCACTACTAGCTTGTGGATCATTGGAAGGTGTTGGTACACTCTCATCATGCTCTGCCTCATCTTGATGAACCTCGGCCTCCTGTCTTTGAACCTTCTTAGATGGTTTGTCCTTCCTGGGTTGGGAAGATGAAGATGGTTGACCAGTAATGGGTATTGGAGTGGAATCAGTTGGATTATCTGAATCCTCACCCATTTCTTCAACATGTTGAACCATCATGGTATCAAATAAAGGTATTATTCTCCCAGAGAAATCCTTTCCTGCCCTCTTCATATTTGCAAACACTTTCTTTGTGTGAAAGGGATTAACAAAAATCTTCTTGTGTGTTGACATATTACCCAATTGTTGATTAATGAAAACTTGGAGAAAACGTGGATACAACAAGAATTTGACTCCTCCATCCAAGTGTTTCACCATTGCATCAAAGATATATTTAGATAGATTGAACTTCTGATTAGTTGCCAAGCATATGATCAACGAAGCCATAGAACTACTGAACTCATTCCATGCAGTGGATTTAGCACTTAAGCATTGAGTAATAGTATGAATGAAATACTTCCACTGAGGAGAGAAAAAGGCTTTATAAAAAGTAAGCTTTTGAGAAGGCTTTTCATACCCCATACGCGCCAATTCTTCAAAGATAGTAGCAGTTGGAAGACAATCAGTACCTTCTGCATCATCTAAATGAAGATCTCTCCTAATGCTTGACTCCGTAACAATAACCCTCTTCTTATCAACTAGGGCTTGTATCTGTCGCACTCCATTAACTGTCTGTACCTTGGCAGTTGCCCAAAATTGTTCAATGCAAGATGTGTAGATCACCGGATTGACTGTTAAAGCATATGAAACAGAACTTGCCTTCAAGAAATCAATTATCTCTGCAAACCCATCACTTTCTTTGGGTTTTTCCAAGAATGCGACCACATTGTGTGTTTCAGCAAACTTAGGGCTTGTCATAATGATGAACTCGATGATCAAAGATGAAAATTGAATTAGGGTTTATGGTTAGAAAGTGTTTGAATAAGTGAAATCGAATAAAGAAGTAAATGAAACCCTTAATCGAAGTATTTATAGAATCACCCTCAACAGCAGAAACTTGAACTGGCAGTATTAACATACGCTTAACAGCAGAAACCAATACGGACAATACTAATTTAAGCCTAACAGCATTAACTTAAGCTTAGCAGCATTAAGTTCAAACTGAGCAGCATTAAAAGAATACACCAGTAATCATTCAATTTTCATTCCAATAAGCAATTTTCATCATCAAATTTGATTCACACATACTCTCTTCGTTTTTATGCGCCACAACAGCGTCTTAATTCGTTTGCTCACATAAATCACTCATTTCTACTTTTATGCACACATCTCTCTTTCTATTTTTAAGCTACAAAATCTCTATACTTTCCGGCTTACAAGACACTCTTTTTTTTGTTTTTATAATAAAAGGACAGTTGTGTAGAAAATTTCAGCAATTCCAATAATTTCATACTGTCCTCCCTACTTCCAAGTGTGTAACCTCTTGAGAGAGGTGGATCAATGGACTGTATAGATGTAATCTCAAACCTAGTTGAGCATTCACATCCCCTAATTAGGAGTATCTTAGCACTTTTAGGACACTACCTGAATCAATTTCCTAGAGTTATTCATTAAGTTTCCATGGATTGGGTCTCATTTTGATTTACCACTGTCTTGCTCTGCTTCTAAGCTAGCAAGCTGTAAGTGGCAGCCCTTTCACATTCGTCACCCAACTCCTTATGGACACCTTATCACCACCTTTGTCAGGGGGACCACTAGACTGAGGTATCTTGGTGTCCCGACCTCTTTTGATATGCCTAGATATGTTTTGATCCCCTTAGAACATACTTATGATATAAGACATCCTTTCCTCCATGCATGTTGGTTGTAGAAATAAGGAACCTCCCCTCAAAGAATGCCTCAAGTGATAAAGAATTGAACAGTTGTACTTTAGCACCCAGTTCATCTTAACAGCATTAACATTTGCCTAGCAATAGTAATTTTCTGCCTAATAGTATTAAATGAAGTCAAACAGTATTAACTCTATCTTTAATAATTATGCAACAACATGCCTCTATTCATTACAAGCACACTAGAAAAGACATGTGGGAATTCATGAGGATCTATATTTATGCATAACCCATGAATAAAAGTTAAACTCTATAAACCAAGAGCATTATCTTTCTTCAAAAAGGAAAGCCATTCACATCTGTATTCAACATGCTTACCTGCAAATGGTTTAGTTCACACCAAATATAAGCCTCTAAAACATTTTTTCTGCTTAACAGCATTAACTATAACTAACTGTTTAACAAACATCTTAATATAAACTAACATTGTTAATTATACTTAGCAATAGTAATGAAGAAAACTAACAGGATAATCCTTTACAGTTTATTATTTCCGCTGTGCAATTTATATCATTGTTACTATATTATCGTAGATGAGGTCTAAACAACCTCGAGCTTAAACGATCAAAGAATCTATCACGTGTTGTAGGTTTCCACAATATTAGAGGTAGGGTAGTTAAAGTTATCAAAAATCAAACAATATTAACAGAGTTTGATTTTACACATCAGACATACCATACCGATGTGGTATTCCATGAGTAATGAGATTGTGAGACAATATCACAATTCCTTAGATAACCTAATACCCTTTGGCTCACATACTTGCCAATTTGTTCAAACATAATGGCACTAACAGTAATTTCAAGCCAATTATATGCTATAATGTAAAAGTGTTAGCCCTAAAATATGGTGACTAATCCGGAATTACATTTATCATTTATAGTCGTGTCGGGTTAGTTTAGCTAGTCAAGACCGAGACTATAAATACCCCCTCCATACTTCCATGGAGGGGTAGAAGTTCACATTTGTAAAGTGTGAGTGTGTGTTTTTCTCTTTTCTCTCTACTAATATGGCTCAATTTCTCTTTCATTTCACCATGCCTCTGGATCCGTTGTTCTAAGGGCGAATCTTATGTTATCAATTGGCACCAGAGCATAGGGGGAATATAAATACCCCCTCCATACTTCCATGGAGGGGTAGAAATTCACATTTGTAAAGTGTGAGTGTGTGTTTTTCTCTTTTCTCTCTAGCACACATACAACTTCCCATCTTATCTTTTCTCTTTTCTCTCTAATAACATGCATCAATTTCTTTTCCATTTTACCATACCTCCGGATCTTGTGTTATAAGGGTGAATCTTATGTTATCAATTGGCACCAGAGCACAGGGGGAATTCGTGTTGTTTAACTACTGATTATGTGGTGAATAAACTTAAAAATTCGTGGCTTATTTTGAAGAAAAAAGGCCACGACTCAAATTTTTTTTGGGCTTATTGGGTTGTTAATCTTGTTCTTTCCTTGATCTACATGTTAAACAGGTTAAATTGCTAGCATTTAATGAGTTACATAAGCTCCTAGATCGATTTATAAGCTTAAAAGGGTTGACTTATTTTTTATGTTCTAAGTGGTGGTTTGGCTCGAATTTGATGATTCACGAAGAAGATGTTGTTATTTCATGTTATATACTCATCTAACCACTTAGTATTAAGCCCCTATAGCTTATTTAAGAAGCTAATCGGCTTATTTGGGCTTATTATGCTTAAATTGTGCTTATGTTCTTCGTGGCGGTTTGATTATAATATTATTTTCTTGGTGGCGATTTGACAAAAAGAGGGGACAAGATTTGTGTTTTAAGGAAAAGTAAAAAGGTGGTTTGACCAAGTCAAAGGCGGGTTTCCTGAAGGTGGGTTGCCTAAAGGTGGGTTGCCTGGTGGCGGGTTGCCTGAAGGTGGATTGCCTGAAAGTGGGCTGCCTGGAGGCGGGTTGCCTAGAGGCGGGTTGCCAAAACAGGTGGCGGTTTGACCAAAAAGAAGAGGCGGTTTGCCTAATTTTTGGCAGCGGTTTGGCTTACTATTGGAGGCGGTTTGCTTAACTTTTCACATTAACAAATCTCGTTTCCATGGACTTTTAACGACACAAGTTAAACCTTAACAAACCATTAACCTAAACCATCCACAAGGACTTATAAAACACCACAATCAACCATAACAACACACCACACAAACAACAACACTTAATCCCAAAACGATCCTGAAAAGATTCACTTAAATGACAAAATGGCTAGAGATTCAGATTACGATGACATGTGATCACGGAGTTGATTTGGTATCCCTTATTTGCGATTAAAGTTGAATTTCACAGAGGCGTCTACTTATTTCATCATCGAGACTTTCTTCTATTTTCTATCGATTGATGACTTGCTTGAACGTATACAGTTATGATTAAGACTTGGATTATCTAGTTTCCAGAGTCAAAGGGTGTTGGATGAAGACTAGATAACATCACTAAATGGAGTTACGTTGTAGTATTCATGTCACACGCAGATGTCGATGTGGTAATATCAAGCAGGTGTTTTAACTTCTTATACTTCTAGAATGTTGGGTATAATGTATAGAGATTTTTCTTCTGCACCGTTCTGTACAACAACAAAATGTCAAGATTGATAGTAACAAATTTTGTGGATATTTACTTAAGTTTCAAGTTTGGCATATCGGGTGTTACTTTACCAAGAGGATCATGACAATAGCCTACAGAATACAAGTTTGGTAGTTAGCCCAGAGAGTATAAAGGTTTGAATAGTAATCAGCACTTCTCAAGGTTATTAATTGTGCTATTCCAAGACAAAGATACTTCACAGTCTAAGCAAAATTCTCAAAGTACTTCTTCAACGACATTCATACACAAGACCTTGATTATACCAAGTTTTCTTGATTCTTGCTTCAACTCCAATACAGGTTTGGTGAAAGTCAAGAGGGTAAAGATTCTTTTTGTAAATCCAAGAAATGTGCTTATGACAAGACTTACTCGATAAATAACGTACACGACAATGATTGCTTTCGATAGTATCCGCAACCACAAGGGGGAAATGGTACATCGGGACTTAATTGACTTGTGATGTTTACGCATATCAACTTCAGGGGGAAGTATGTATACTACTTCACTTAGAATAGAATATGAAGATAATTTGTGAAAACATGAGAAGAAACAGTTGCTGTTTCTAGCATGCACCCCCGAACAAATATTTACCAATGCCCTAATTAAAAGAAGCATGGTTATTTTGTTAGTGTTGGTTTTACTTCTACAAAATTCTGCTGTCACTTTGAAGACAAGTAGAAGATTTGTTCAAGCTACATCAATTTTAGTCAGAATCTGCTCAAATAGGGATGTGTGTTTATGGGGAAGCGATTCAAAAACTAGTTTCCAAAAAGGATCAAATGAAGAAAGCTTTTCAAGACATGTTGTAGTGAAGTGTTGGGGGGAAGTTAATCCTACTCTGTCATACTGAACAATGGGTTTCCTGACAAGTAAAAACAGAAGATCCAAGCTAGAGTACAATGATTTCAAGACAAGGAGTACATAGAAGACATCTAAGCTCTGGAGAGCGCTAATGAATGCGCTTTATTTGTGTTGTATTTGTACCTGATAGGAACAATGTAAGTAATTCCGTAAGTCCAACATATTGGGGTGACGATTGTTAGCCCAAAAATATGGTGACTAATCCGGAATTTACAATTAATCAATTATATCGTGCCGGGTTATATTAGCTAGACAAGCCCGGACAATAAATAACCCCCTCCATACTACCATGGAGGTGGAGGGGTAGAAGTTCACATTTGTAAAAGTGTGAGTCTGTGTGTCTTCCTTCTTTTCTCTCAACCACACACACAACTTCTCATATCTTTTCTCTTTTCTCTCTAATAATATGGCTCAATTTCTCTTTCACTTTACCATACCTCCGGATCTTGTGTTATAAGGGTGAATCTTATGTTAATAGAGGAGGACGAGGATGAGGAGGTTGAGGAGGAGCACCCAACTCTGGCTGACTCTGTCCCACCACCTGTACACCGTGTTACTGCTAAGATGTCTATCCTAGAGCAGCCACCTATACCATTTTGGTCTGAGGCAGAGATTGCCAGACTTCTTGCCATACCATCACCTCCTCCATCACCACTCTCCCCATGGTCATCACCACTACCACAGATTCCCTCACCACCACTACCAGTATCATCACCAGTACCTGTATCGCCTCCGCCACTACCTGCTAGCCCTACTTATCCTTTAGGATATAGATCCGTTATGATCTGGCTGAGAGCTGAGACACCATCTACTTCCCATCCACTACCATCGAGTACACCACCATCAGGGACACCACCACTCCTACCTATACCTTTACCTACTCCATCACCACCTTTACTATTTGTAGAGCAGGTGTTTCCAAGGTTACATTGCCGCCTCGAAAGAGGTTGTGTATTGCTCTAGGTCTGAGATATGAGGTCGGTGAGAGTTCATCTGCTCCCACTGCTAGACCTACTGGAGGTTTTAGGGTGGATTATGGTTTTGTTGCCACTTTGGATGATGAGATCAGACGTGACCCTGAGAGAGATGTTGGTTATGGGATTACAGACACTTAGGATGAGATGCTTGTGGGCATGCCTGGGGCACCAGCGACTGATGAGACAGAGTTGGATCGGAGATTGACAGACTTTATCACTATGGTTAGACAGGATACTGAAGAGATTTATAAGAGACTGGATGATGCACAGGATAACAGGTCATTGATGAGCAGTCAGCTTAACATGTTGTATAGAGATAGACAGTGCCTCATGCTCGCCTACTAATAGGAACTTGTTGGATTAAACTCATTAGGACTTTAGTACTGGCCAAGTTCAAAGTGTTTTGTATGTTATGTCAAAGCTGGCTGTATAAACAGTTAGATCTTGATCTAGAGAATGTTAGTGCTGGGTAGGTATAAGTTAGTACTGCTATTCTAAACTTAACACTATGAAGGGATTTATAATTGATGATAAAGATTGACGACTGCATGATGATTAAAAGAGTGTGAAGAGATGTAATGAGTGTTAAATATATGTAATAGATCATCTTGTGTTTATTTTCATATATTTAGAAAGATATGCATATAAGCTTAATGTTTTAGAAGATTCATAGTTATCTTGTAAAGGACTCCTTGGTGTATAAAAGGAGATCCTAGGTTATGGCATTAGAATTACACATAACATCATATCAGTCTTTCATAGTATCCATAGCTTCAAGGTTGTAAACCCTAACATTATCAAAGAGTGTTTGTATTAATATATTGGAGCTTATTGTTTTGGTTATATTTCTGTGTGTTAAACATTCATTACTGTTATTCTTCTTAGTGGTATAAACTAGATTCCACATAGTTTATATCTTACTCTCAAAGTTTCATTCTTAGTACCTTTGGATTTATCCAAGGATACTAAACCTTACATCAAGCTAAGGAGTTAAAGATCTATTCATTGGGATCAACAAGTGGTATCAGAGCTTGTTGTGAAGCTTTAAATAAGAAGAAACCAACATCACATACAAGATCTAATTCTCAGTGATAAGATGGATGCAGGAACTAATTCTATAACTCTGACTGCAAAACTCCCTATCCTCAACCCAGGAGATTATGATCTCTGGTTAATGAGGATAGAACAATACTTTCTCATGATTGATTACTCCCTCTGGGAGGTGATTAAAAATGGTAACAAAGTGCTGAAGAAAACTGTTGGAGAAACTAAGCAGGAATATGAACCTACTACTGCAGAAGAAAAGTAGGACAGGAGGAATAAATGAAAGCTAGAGGAACTCTATTTATTGGCACTCAAATATAGGATTCAACTGAAGTTCCATTCATATAAAGATGCAAAATTGCTCATGGAAGCCATTGAGAAGAGGTATGGGGGAAACAAGGAATCCAAGAAAGTTTAGATAACTCTACTCAAGTAACAATATGAGAACTTTGTAGGATTAAGTTCAGATACAATGGATTAAACCTTTGATAGGTTGCAAAAACTTATTAGTCAGTTGGAGATCCAAGGTGAAGTTATTACACAAGAAGACATGAACTTAAAACTGTTGAGAAGTCTTCCATCTGAATGGAAGACTCATGCTATTTGATTCTGGAGAAACAAACAAGAAATAGAGACAATCAATTTGGATGACTTGTTCAACAATTGAAGAAATATGAACTTGAAATCTCAAGATCATCAAGTCAAGTCAAAATCCACAAAATTGTGGCTTTTGTGTCCTCCAAATCACTAACAGCAATAGCGCACAAATGAAGCAGGATAACCTGCTTTTGAGTTAGTGTTGCTCCCATACCAAAGTAATACTTCATTAGAGTAACCTTAGTGATGCTATGATCTGTGCTTTCCTAGCTAGTCAGCCAAATTCTCCTCAACTTGCTCAAGAGGATCTAGAACAAATTGATCCTGATGATCTAGAAGAAATGGATTTGCAATGGGAAATGGCCATGCTGACAATTAGAGCTAGGAGATTCATCAAGAGGACAAACAGGAAGCTGGATGTAAATGGTCAAAGAATTAGATTTGATAGGTCTAAAGTGGACTGCTACAATTGTCATAAATATGGTCACTTTTCAAGAGAATGTAGAGCTCCTAGAAATCAGGAAAACAGAGGAAGAGAGATTAATAGAAGAACCGTGACAATAGAAACTCCCACTGAAAATGCCTTGGTTGCTCAAGATGGAATTGGAGGGTATGACTGGAGCTACCAAGCTGAGGAAGAGCATCCTACAAACTTTGCATTGATGGCACATACATCTTCAGGAAGTTCTTCCAGTTCAGATTCTGAGGTAGATTCTTATTCTAAATCATGTGTAAAAGCTTATGCTACTCTTAAAGAACAATATGATAGTTTGTCCTTCAGATTACAAAGAGTCTCAATTTAATTAGTATCATAAGAAGGTAAAAAGTCTCAATTTAATTAGCTCACTATAACAAGAATGAGGATGTGTATGAAGAAAGCATTAATTTGTTTTAAACCTTGAAGTTAAAACGAAGAGATATCTTAGTTGAAAACAAAAGAAATTAGAAAAGCAAATAGAGGAAGAGATGAGTTAAAACTAACATTAGAGAAGTTTCAAAATTCATCTAAATCTTTAAATAATTTGCTAGAAAGTCAAGTTGTTGACAAGTTTAAAACTGGACTAGGATATAATGCAGCTTCTTCTACTACAGCTTCTCTTGCGGTAGAAAGTTTTGTGAATTCATCTAAGATGTTAGAAAATTAGGAGTATAATAAGTCCAAATCTGATAATGGATATCATGCTGTTCCCCCACCTTTTACAGGGAATTTCATATCTCGTAAACCTGATCTAACATTTATGGATGAAATAGTTAAAAGTGAGAATATGAATGTTACTACTATTATTACACCTAGTAATGTTAAGACAGTAAAGTCAAATCATGAGTCTGCTGGTGTACAAAGTAATAGTGATGCAATAGAACCTAAAACTGTTAGGAAGAACAGCTTTAGACCTCCAGTCATTGAGGATTGGAATTTTTGAGATACAGTGGGTAGAAATTATACCTAAGGATAAAACTGTTAGTTCTAGCACTGAAAAGATAAAATTTGTTAAGACTGCTAGGGAAACAGTAGAGAAGGTAGAAACATCTAAACAAAACAAACACTATCCTAGATGGAACTAAAGAAACTAGAACAATCTTATGTCCCAAAGACTAGGAAGTAACTTTAAAATGATTAATAAAGCTTGTTTTGTTTATGGTAGTTTTGAGCATCTCCATTATGTGTGTGATAAAAAGGTTAAAAGACTAGTGTGGAACAACTCAAGTAGGGTGAATCACAAGAACTTTGTTAATAAAATGACTCACCCTCACCTTAATAGAAGATTTGTTCCACAAGCAGTATTAACCAGATCTGTCAAAATTAATATTGCTGGTACAAGTGTTTAATACGTTGTGTAATTAATACTGTGTCCAGACCTGTTAAAACGCTAAGCTCAAAACCATTGTCATCATGCCTAGTCAATATCACGAATGCTATTAAAGGGGATATTCACAAGTCACAAGGCCATTGAACAAGTATTCAGAATACAAAAACAGTATTTTCAATAAAAAGGTTAATACTATCAGGGTAAAAGATACTACTGCTAGGGATAGAGCAGTAGTAAGTAAAAATAAGGGAAAAATGGCTAATGTTGTTAAGGCCTTAGCATGCTGGGTTTGGAAAGACAAAAACAGTAGTGCATCAAATACTTTCAAGAAATATTCTTACATTGATGCACGAGGCAGATCCAAGTCTATAATGGCTTGGATCCCCAAAGGAGTCTAATTCTCTTATTTAATGTGCAGGGCAACCCACGGCAGAAGGAGTACAAGGAGAAAGGAGCTATTGACAGTGGTTGCTCAAGACACATGACTGGAAACAAATGCTATCTTACTGAATATGAAGATTATGATGGTGGATTTGTTTTCTTTGGAGATGGTAAAGCTGGAATTTCTGGAAAAGGTAAAATCAAAACAGGAACATTGGATTTTGATAATGTGTACTTTTGTAAGGAGCTTAAGTATAACTTGTTTAGTGTGTCAAAATTATGTGACAAAAAGAATAATGTTCTTTTTACTGACACTGAATGTCTTGTCTTATCTTCTGACTTTAAGCTACTTGATGAAAGTCAGGTTTTGCTGAGAGTTCCAAGAAAGGATAACATTTATAGTGTTGACCTAAAGAGTGTTGTTCCCACTAAAGGTTTAACTTGCCTCTTTGCTAAGGCTACAATTGATGAATCTAACTTATGGCATAGGAGGCTTGGTCACATAAACTTTCAAACATAAATAACACTTTGAGGGGAAAACCTTGTTATAAAAAAGTTTTCCTTCAAAGATATTTGAAAATAATCATTCGTGGTGTTGCGTGTCAGAAAGGAAAGCAAGACAAGCCTTCCTGTAAGGCCCAACTTTAAACTTAATCAATAACCCTTACATATGCTTCATAGGACCTATTTGGTCCTACAAAGTGTTAAGAGTTTAATGAAAAAGTCTATTGTCTAGTTTGTTTTACTGATGACTTTAGTAATTTTTCCTCTGTGTATTCTTTTTGGCCACTAAGGATGAGACTAGTGGAATATTAAAGACTTTCATAACAGAAATTGAAAATCAACTAGACCATAAAGTAAAAGTTATCAGATGTGATAATGGAACTGAGTTCAAAAATAGTGTAATAAATCAGTTCTGTGAAATGAAGGGTATTAAGAGGGAATTCAGTGTTGCTAGGACTCCTCAGCAGAATGGTGTTGCGAGAGGAGAAGAGAACGGCCTAAAATTAGAGCTCAAGAACTATGTTAGTTGAATTCTAGAGTTGCCAACCCACCTTTGGGCTGAAGCATTAATACTGCTTGTTATGTGCTAAATAGGGTCTTAGTCATTAAGCCTCATAACAAACACCTTATGACATAATCGTAAGAAGAAACACATTGATAGACGTTCATGAAAACCTTTTAGGTGTCCTGTACCATCTTAAATATTAGGGATTCATCTAAGCAATTGATGGAAAAGCTCAATGAGGGATTTTTTTTTGGGCGTACTCTGTAGTTTAGGCAAGGCCATGAGAGGATTTAAACAGAGGACCAGGATAGTTGAAGAGACTAAACATTAGATAATCATGAAAATATCCTAATGTACAGGAAATGGACCAGACTGGCTTTTTGATGTGTTCCTCGACATATCTTATGAACTATGTGCCAGTTGTTGCAGGAAATCAAACTAATGGTATTGCAGGAACTAAAGATAACATTGTTACAGGTCATGCTGAGAAGAAGACAGAACCTGAACAAGAATACATCCTAATACCTATCTGCACAACTGATCCATCAATCTCTTAAGATCCTAAGGTTAGTGAAGAAGATGCTGAAGAGAAGCCTACTGAAATGGATAAAAGTGGAGCTTCAGATAAATATGGGAAATATGATCAAGCCATAAGAAGTGAGTTTGAAAGGCTACTTCAACAAGAAAAGCAGACTGAAAATCCTAACAGTACTAATAGTATTAATACTATTAGTACACCTGTTAGTACTGCTGGACCATCTTTTACCAATGATGATCCATCATTACCAGTTAATGCTGCTAAAGCTTCTAATGCATTTGAGGAACATCTATTTGAAAGATTTTCTCCTTTCAAAAATGCATTTACACTTCCACCTGTTTCAAATGTGACTCTAATGGATGATACTGGAATTTTTGGTAATGCTTTTGATGATGAAGATGTGGGTGCAGATGCTGACCTAAACAACTTGGAAACAACCATGAAGGTCAGTCCTATTCCCACAACCAGAATTGACAAGGATCGTCCTAAAGACCAGATCATTGGAGACTTTAATTCAACTATCCAAACAAAGAGAATGACCAAGATTTTTTATGAACATACTATTGTATGTTACATTAATAAGCAGATGAGAACAAATCACAAAGATTATCAGAACTACTTATTTGCTTGTTTTCTCTCTCAAATGGAACCTAAGAAAGTGATTCAAGCTCTGGAAGATCCAAGCTGGATAGAAGCAACGCAAGAAGAGCTTCTACAATTTAAACTTCAGAAGGTTTGGACACTAGTTGATCTACCTAATGGAAAGAGGGCCATTGGAAAAAAATGGGTCTTTAGAAATAAAAAGGACGAGAGAGGAATTATAGTGAGAAACAAGGCAAGACTGGTTGCACAAGGTTATACCTAAGAATAAGGAATTAATTATGATGAGGTTTTTGCTCCTGTTGCTAGGATAGAAGCAATCAGGTTATTTTTGGCTTATGCATCATTTATGGGGTTTATTGTGTTCCAGATGGATGTAAAGAGTGCCTTCTTATATGGTACTATTGAAGAGGAGGTTTATGTGTGTCAACCTTCTGGTTTTGAAGACTCACAGTTACTACCTGAAAATGTAAATGGTCGAAAAGCTTATATGGTCTACATCAAGCACTAAGCCTGGTAATGAGACCATACTACCTACTTAACTTGACAATGGATTTAGAAAGGCACTATAGATATGCATTATGTTCATCTAGAAAGGCAAAGTGATAATTTGGTTTAGTTTAGGTGTATGTAGATGATATCATCTTTGGGTCCACAAAGAAGTCTTTATGTGATGAGTTTGAAGGTTTGATGCACAAGAGATTCCAGATGAGTTCTATGGGGGAACTCACTTTCTTCTTAGGGTTACAAGTACAACAGAAGAAGGATGGAATCTTCATTAGCCAAGACAAATATGTGGCTGACATATTGAAGAAGTTTGATTTTGCCACTATGAAGACAGCAAGCACTCCCATGGAACCTAACAAGGCATTGATCAAGGATGAAGAAGCTGATAGTGTGGATGTTCATTTATACAGATCAATGATTGGATCATTGATGTACTTAACAGCTTCTAGGCCAGACATAATGTTTGTTGTTTGTGCTTGTGCAAGGTTCCAAGTTACTCCTAAAATGTCACATCTTCATGTTGTGAAGAGGATCTTTAGATACTTGAAAGGTCAACCTAAATTGGGCCTTTGGTATCCTAAAGATTCACCATTTGACTTGGAAGCTTTTTCTGATAGTGATTATGTTGGAGCTAGCCTTGACAGGAAATCCACAACAGGAGGTTGTCAATTTCTTGGCAAGAGGTTGATTTCATGGCAATGTAAGAAGCAGGCTATAGTTGCAAATTCTACTACTTAAGTAGAGTATGTTGTTGCTGCTAATTGTTGTGGACGGGTGCTATGGATTCAAAATCAAATGCTTGATTATGGGTTCAACTTCATGAACACCGAGATTTACATTGATAATGAAAGCACCATTTGTATTGTTTAAGATATCCAGTGTCACTCTGAATAACAAGCACATAGAGATTAGGCACAGTTTCATCAGAGATTCTTATGAGAAGACCGTTGATACAAATGATAAAAGATTTCACACAGACCACAAGTTTGCAGATCTTCTCATAAAGGCATTTGATGTAGCAGGTAACTTTTTATGCTAAGCATTGGATTACTCATCTTTGAATGCTAACATTTGTGAGTATGAAATGACATGGTTTTGAAGTTAAAACGGTAGTTGTAAGGATAATACTACTAGGCAGAAAATTAGTACTGGCTAGGCAAACGTTAGTACAGCTAAGACCAAAGCTAGTCTAGCAGGGATATCATAGAGCCAAAGTTACAACTGTGAGCAATCTTAACCCTCCTAAAGCATAATTAAGGGGAGGTCAATTAAGAAATGAATGAAAGTGATTGATACATACGTAGATATGGATGAAGGGTCAAACAACCATTGAACCAACCCACATCCACATTTACTCAACTCTATAATAAAGAAACCAATCATTGTTCCATCATCATATCAACCCAAAAAGACCCACAAACCTAGGAAAGCCATAAGGACCACTGAGATATCACAGTCTAGTAGACCTATTAACCTTGTTGTAGATGAGACTGTCTATAAGGAGTGGGAAGACAAAATGGAAAGGGCTGCCACTACTGCTTCTAGCTTAGATGCAGAGCAAGACAATGGTAACATCAATAGGACCCAATCCATGGCAACACTTAATGAGTCAAATCCTTAAGGAACTGATTCAGGTAGTAGTCCCAAGTGCCAAGATACCATATTGGGGGTGTAGATGCTCAAACTAGGTTTGAGACTACATTTAAAAAGTCCTATGATCCACCTCTCTCAAGAGGTTACATACTTGGAAGTGGGGAGGACAGTATGAAACTATTAGAACTGATGGAACTTTGTATAAAATTGTCAGATTTGGTAAGCAAAAAGAAAAGAGAGATGTTGTGAGTTGAAAAAACAGAAAGAGAGATGTGTGAATAAAAACAGAAATGAGTGATTTTGTGAGCAAAAAGAATTAAGAGATATTGTGAGCATAAAAACAAAAAGAGAGCTTGTGAGAATCTAAATTTAAGATGGAAATACTTGTTGGAACATCATTGGGTATATACTGCTAGGCATATACTTAATACTGCATATTAAGTTAGACTGCATAGGCAAATCTTTAATACAGCTGGGTAAAGTAATACGGTGGGCTTAAAGTTAGTACTGTTAGCTAAAATAGTACTGATAGATGACCGTAGTATTGTTTTGAGTATAACAAATTCTTAATTAATTAATAGCCGTTAAGATATTTCCGCCAACAATTTCGCTTATAGGGGTCTATAATTTGGAAAATTCTTGATATTTCTTTTTCTTATAAGTTTTCTTTGAGAAAAAAGATTCATTTTATTAAGTCGGTCAAATCAAAACCCTAAGTGCTCTCTACATAATCTCAATTAACTTTGCCAAGCTAACACACTCTCATAAACGATCTTATCCCAGAACCCTAATCAAGCTTCTCTTCATCAAATGGCGAATTTAGACTTTCTTGATACTCACAACATGATCGCTTTCATGAACAAATGGTATGTGCTTAATTACACATACCATTTTCCATTCTAAACGGACTTAAATGATTAAAAACGTACCAAAAATACTTTGTATTTGTATGTTTTGCATTCGTATTGTGCAGGAACGGATAAACCAAAAAGAAAGCCAAAAGCCAAACAAAACCAAGCACGGAATGGAAAGGACAAAGTCAAAGGTCATCCAAGTGAAGAAAATATAACTTGAGGGACTAAAAATTACCAAACCTCAAGTTGTATTACAAGAATTAAAAGACAAGGGTCAAATTTGCAAATCGGGCAAAGATTGCATTCAAGTTATGTAACTTGAGGGGACAAAACTGCTACTTCCCCAAAAAGCCTTCTTTCCCGCCCCTAAAAACCCAGTTACAACTTGGATGTCGTCCCATACCTTCTACCCTGCAAAACCACTTCTCTCCCTAGCCAAAATCATTTCACCCACCCTACTATTTCCCCCCAGCTGTATAAAGGCCATGTTGGCAATCCCGCACCTTTCCCAAGTATCTTCAATGGCTGAGATTGACTCCAAAGAAGCACAAATGAAATTAAAGGCTGGGATTTGCTTTAGAATCCCCTCACACAACAAGCACACTTCGTTTTTGCTCTCCAAAAGAAGCACAAGCTGCAAGTCCAAGAGAGGAAGACTTCGGCTATAAATAGAACTTTTGTAAGCCTTTGAGGCAACTAGTTAGTTTTTAATCTTAAAAATAATTTAGCTTATCTTTCAGTTTGTTTTAAGTCATTTACAGCTTTCACTTTCAGTTTTGTAACACTTTCAAGTTTTAATACAAGTTTGAGGTCTTAAGTCAATTTACAATACCAAGTGCTAAGTTTCTTAATTGTGTTGTTTTGTGTTCAAAAAGCTATCAGTACAGCTTATTTATAAGCTGCTTTAATTAAGTAAAACTAAAAAGTTAAGTAGTTAAGAGAAAATTACAAAAATCACTCTCAAATACACCACAGCTTACTTTATGGATGATAAGCCAGTTCTGGATGGGCTTATGGACCTCACCTAGCGTTTTATACAATTAGAGCTTGTAGACCCTCTTTGTTTACCCTGTTTGGAGCAAGGTTCTGTAAGTCTCTCTTTTTCTTACATATCTTATTTACTGCAGAAGTGCTTATTGTGCTTATTTATTACTTAAATTTGCTTATAATGCTTTATCCCAAATGTTTTTAGTGCTTATCTTGATTAGTTGAGGTTAGTTTAAAAAGTAGTTTTTGTATCACTTTCTAGTTTAGTACGTTAGTTCATTTGATAAACTGTTAGCCTAAGTTATGTCCTGCTCGTTCACTTTTTGGAACAGTACTACTTAAGCTACCATACTAACTTCAAGTTAGTACTGTTAGTTATAACTGTTAAGTACTGGATGTTCATTTTAGCTTTCAGTTATTATTTGGTTCATTTAAGATTCCCTTAGCTTTTTAAGTATGATTAAACCAATTTGCCTTAACTGTCTTAGTCAGTATCATCACTATTTAAGCTTTTTCTCCTTTTCAAAGTAAGCTTCATGAGTTCATCAGTTTTTAGTTTTATCTGCCATTCCTAGCTTATTCTGGTGCTTATTTTTATCTTGAGTGCTTATTAGGGTTAGTTAATTACATGTTTTTAGCTTTATTGCTTATTTCTGCTTCCTTAAGCTACCAATTAAATTTTTATTAATTATGTACTAACCTAAGCTATCAGTACTAACCTTAACTACAAGTACTAAACTCCGAAGTTAGTACTGTTAGTTTAATTACTGGTATTTGTACTTGTTGGATTAGTACTAGGCTGATTTTCCTCCTGCTTTGCTTAGTATAATTGCTTGTGATTTTGCTTATTTATATTAGTTTAGCTATTTGATTTGTCTTCAAGCTTATTTGAGCTCTTAAGTCTTAGTGTAAAAGGTTAATTATTTTTACCATTTTTCTCCTTTTTATTTTTGTTCCAGCTTATTTTGGTTGCTTATTTTTATGTGCATTTGCTTATTTAGTTTTAGCATCAAATCATTCCTTGTCCTATTCAAACACCAATCATCAATCGTATCTCGATTTTCCATTTTAGCCTCGTTGACATAGACACCCGGATCACTCTGTACTGCTTCCGGTTTCTTTGATTTTGTGGGTCTTGATCCTTGTTATATATTTATATATGTTTATGTTTATTTATATATAATAAGGTGTAAGAAAACGCGAGTCAAATTTTGGCGCCGTTGCCGGGGAGGTTGAAAAAGATTATCGCTACGTATTGACAATTTGTGTTTAAATCTGTGGATATTTTCTTGTTAAAAAATATAAAAAGTACAAAAATATTTTTCAGTTTCTTTTATTAGTATAATTATCATCTAAAAACAAAAGAAAAACCAAAAATATAAAAACATTTTCCATAAAAAGAAATAAAATTCACAAATTGGTAAAAATACCAAAATATAATATTCTCAATTAAGGTATTATCATAATAACTTCCGGTGAACTTGTTGGTTCCCAACTCGAACAAAAGATTTAAAAACTTCCATTTGGTGCCGACGTACGGCTCACCAGAAAAGTTAAACAAACTAAAAATGGTTTAAGGAGGTTTTTGGTTCCTAGGAACTACGACCCGAAAGGAGAAATAAGCTTCGCGCTATTCCTACTCCTCCGCTCACCTGTGCGTTTATCTTTTTGAGAGTTACCGTGAAGTAAGTAGATTATTTGGTAGAAGTTGTCTTATCTCATTGTCCGGTAAAATACATTGTGAATAAATCATTGAAAAAAAAAAATTAGTGTAAATTTTCTTTTTATATTTCTATTTTGTGCATGCGCACTCGTTCTCAAGCCCGTAAACATCGACAACAACAAGTCCGACAAACTTCTGTTGAATCACCAAATCTTGAGAAGCCAAATAACAATCCTCCCATAGTTACGATGGCTGATAATCGTACTATGGCGCAATTGCTCGAAGCACCCACCGAGGGTTACGAGGATGCGATCGTTGTTCCCGAAATTACCGCGAACAACTTTGAAATCAAGCATGGTCTACTTAATCTCGTTCAAAACAAGCAATTTTTTGGACACGATAAAGAAGACCCACATGCTCACATCAGATATTTCAACAAGATCACTTCTACGATGAAGTTCCCAAACGTCCCAAAATACGTCGGTAAGCTATGCTTTTCCCATATTCCTCGAGGGAGCAGCCAGGATTTGGCTTGAAAAAGAGCCCCCTCAATCAATTCTTACTTGGGATGATCTTGTTTCGAAATTCATTAACAAATTCTTCCCTCCCTCTAAAACAACAAATCTTCGAAATGAAATCACAAGATTTCAACAAAAATTTGATGAAACGTTTTACGAGGCATGGGACCGATTCAATGATCTTCTTAGGGGATGCCCGCATCATGGGTTTTCAGAATTGCATCAAATCGATACATTCTATAATTCCCTAAATTCGAATGATCAAGATTCATTGAACTCCGCTGCGGGTGGTAACTTTCTGGATAAAATGCCTCGAGAATGCCTAAAAATCATCGAGAGCAAGTCCAAAGTTCGTCAATCACGAAGCAAGGCCATTGTTTCAAAAGTGAGTACGATCTCTTCAACCCCCAGCAGTTTCCTCTGATGTTATGCTGACTGAAGATATGGTTAGAGCATTGATTCTCGATAAGAAAAACCAAACTCCAGCTCCCGCTCCTATAAAAGCAGTCGAGCAAAGTTGTGTAATTTGCGGGGGTGGTCATTCTTACCAAAACTGTCCAGCCACCATGCCAACTTTTCGTGACTATATCCAAGAATACGTCTCGCAAGCTCCGCAGCAAATTGCAACCAAGGAAACTCCCGGTTACCGTCAGCCACCTATGGCAAACCAAAATCAGACCACCCGGTCTTCCTCCCATAGCAACACAACACCAAGCCAACAATCAGAATCGTTGGAACCAAACCAAAACCACAGGAATGGCTAAACCAGGTCTAATCCAACGACCCCAGGTTCAACCAACATTCCCAAATGTATCAACCCCCGGTTAATCAACACCCTCTTACCAAGCTCCAGCTCATCAACTTCGGGTGTGTCAAAAAACTGATTTTGAAAAGCTATGTCAATGCTAATGATCAGTTTATGCAAAACATGCAAAACTAACATGACCAACATAACCGACTTGCTCACCAAAATCGTAATTCCACCAACTTCTACTTCAAATTCAGGTTCTCTTTCTAGGCAATACCATTGCCACCCGAAGGGTGAAATTGAAAGCAATCACCACTAGAAGCGGTGTTTCATATGATGGACCTCAAATTCCACCTCCGGTAGTGGAAGTTGAAACCGAGGTGACAAAGGACACGGTGCTTCCTACTAATAACGGAAGTACCAAAGACATCCAACCTCCGATAGTCCAAGTTGATGAACCAGTTGTCATGCCTAGAACCAAAACGACTTTACCATATCCATCTAGGGTAAACAAGGAGAAAATCCGCGAAAAGGATGACCTTTTAGCTTTTGAAATTTATGGAAATTTTGTTAGGAATCTCCTTACTTCGCGTCTAAGCTACACGATGCTCTCCTGCACATGCCGATAGTTTGCACCGATGTTCAGAAAGCTTTTGAACAACATAAGAACAAGATTCTTGAATTAACCAAAACCCCGGTTAATGAAAATTCGGCAGTCATCCTAAAGACATTTCCCGAAAAATTAGGAGACCCGGGTAGATTTCTGATACCGTGTGATTTCCCAGAGTTGGATGAATGCTTGGCCCTGGCCGATCTCGGTGCAAGCATCAATCTAATGCCACTCTCCGTTTTTGAAAAGCTTAATCTCCAAAGACTGACCAAAACTAGGATGATACTCGAGTTAGCCGACCGATCGACCTCCACTCCCACCGGCATAGCCGAAGATGTTTTTGTGAAGGTTGGAACCTTCTACTTTCCCCGTTTTTGTGGTAGTTGACTAGATGCCCGACCCTAGAGTCCTTTGATTTTAGAAGACCAGTTTAAGAACGGCAAGAGCAATTGATGTACACGGTGAAAAGATGACCTTAAGACATGATGACCAATCCGTGACTTTCAAAGTAGGAGATACGAAAAAATTCTCCTACAATGCCATAGAATCAGTTAACAAGGTCGACTTTATTGATATAGCTTGTGAGGAATATTCTCAAGAGGTTTTAGGTTTCTCGGAAGTATTAGCAAATGAAAATTCCACTCCTTCCTTTGAACCAATTGTTGATACCACTTCTCCCACCCTCACTCCATTCGAGGGTAGTGATTTCATTCTTGAAGAAATCGAGGCTGAACTTTCTGATACTTCGTATAAGTCAGGAATTGATGATGCCGAATGTGATCCCGAGGAGGACATTCTTCTTCTTGAAGCTATCCTAAATAGTGAGCCCTTATCACCACTTCCCAACCATGCAAATTATTTTCCTGAGGTTAGAAAAGAACTTAAGATTTGTGAAGCCAAAACCGATGAAACATCAATTGATGAACCTCCCGAGGTCGAGCTCAAGGACTTACCTCCCCACCTCGAATATGCATTTTTGGAGGGTGACAACAAGTTACCAGTCATCATTGCTAAAGATTTGAGTGTCTGGGAGAAAGCCGCTCTCATAAAGGTGTTGCAGTCCCACAAGCGAGCCATCGCTTGGAAACTCTCCGATATCAAGGGTATTAACCCGGAATTTTGTACTCACAAAATTCTAATGGAAGAGGACTACACACCCCAAGCGGTCCAACATCAGCGACAGTTAAACCAAAACATCCACGATGTCATACAAACAAAGAAGTTGAAAAACTTCTTGACGCTGGATTAATTTACCCGTCTCGGATAGCCCTGGGTAAGCCCGGAACACTGAGTACAAAGAAAGTGGTTTTACCAAGAAGAAATGAGAAAAATGAGTTGATCCCAACTCGATTAGTTACGGGATGGCGGGTATGCATTGACTACCGAAAGTTGAATGAAGCCACCCGAAAAGACCACTTTCCACTACCATTCATGGACCAAATGCTCGAGAGGCTTGCGGGAAACGAATACTATTGTTTTCTCGATGGTTTCTCAGGTTATTTTCAAATACCCATCGACCCAAATGATCAGGAAAAGACAACATTTACTTGCCCATACGGAACCTTTGCCTACCGCCGCATGCCCTTTGGCCTCTGCAATGCACCAGGCACATTCCAGAGAATGTTATGGTCAATCTTCCCGACAATGATCGAAAAACGATGGAAGTGTTTATGGATGACTTTTCAGTTTTTGGAAGTTCTTTCTCTACATGCCTAACCCATTTGGAAAAGATGCTTAAGCGGTGTGAAGACACCAATTTAGCTCTAAACTGGGAGAAAAGCCATTTCATGGTTAAGGAAGGCATTGTTCTTGGACATAAAATCTCAAAGTCAGGAATTGAGGTTGATCGAGCTAAGATTGACGTTATCGCCAAGCTCCCTCACCCGACTACTGTAAAAGGTGTCCGTAGTTTTTCTGCTGGGCATGCCGGGTTTTTATAGAAAAGGATTCATCCAGAATTTCTCAAAAATAGCCGTCCCATGACCCATTTGCTTGAAAAAAGAACTCCTTTATTTCTCCAAAGAGTGTATTGAAGCATTTAACACTCTCAAAAAGAATCTAACCGAGGCTCCAATCCTGATTGCCCCAGACTGGAATGAACCATTTGAACTTATGTGCGATGCAAGCGATTTCGCCTTAGGTGCAGTCTTGGGGCAACGTCATGAGAAACACTTCAGGCCTATACATTATGCAAGTAAAACAATGAATGAGGCGGAATCACGTTACACCACGACAGAGAAAGAAATGTTAGCCGTGGTGTACGCATTCGAAAAATTCCGATCTTACCTTGTCATGAGATCTAATGCACTGTGTATACGGATCAATCCGCCCTCAGGTAAGTATCTCTTTGCTAAGAAAGATTCTAAGGCGAGATTGCTCCGATGGGTTCTGCTCCTTCAAGAGTTCGACTTTGATGTAGTTGACACGAAAGGAGCTGAGAACCTAGCGGCTGATCATCTATCACGATTAGAGAATCCTCACAAGAATGAACTCGATCCAAAGGAAATAAATGAAAAGTTTCCTCTTGAAACTCTTAGTTTGATTGCTGTTCTTGATGCTAGTACCCCATGGTTTGCTGACATCGCAAACTACCATGCGGGAAATTTCGTGATCAAAGGGATGTCAACCCAGCAGAAAAGAAAATTCTTCAAAGACGTGAAGCATTATTTCTGGGAAGATCCCTTTCTGTTTAAAATCTGTGCGGATCAAGTTATTCGACGTTGTGTTTTTGGCAAGGAAGCCCATGACATCCTCATGGCTTGCCACGATGGGCAGGAAGCTTTTGACATTCTTAAAGCTTGCCACAGTGGACACACCGGGGACACTAGGTGCCAATTACACAGCAAAAACAAAGGTCCTTTTCGATTCAGGATTTTATTAGCCCAGACCGATCTACAAGGATGCCCACGACTATGTCACCCCCATTTTGTGACATTTGTCAAAGTCAAGGCAAAAATTTTCGCAACGTGATGAAGATTGCCCACAAAACTCTAAAATCCAAGTTTGCGAAATCTTTGACATTTTTGGGCATTAAGTTATTTTTTTATTTTTTGTTTTTTAGGGGTCTTTCCCTACTTCAAGAGGGAACAAAATATATACTCATCAGCTGATTACTTGGTCGAAATGGGGTTAAGCAAAAAAAGCGCTCCCCACCAATGAGCCCGAGTTGTTTGCAAATTTCTCAAATCTCTTTTTGCCAGATACGTTGCCCTGGCAATCATAAGTGATCGCGAAACCCATTTCTGCAACGACCAATTTGCAAAGGTCATGCTTAAATACGGAGTCACTCATCGTCTCTCCACCGCGTATCATCCACAAACAAGTGGACAAGTTGAGGTATCCAATCGTGGTTTAAAAAGAATTCTTGAAAGGACCGTGGGCGAAAACCGTGCCTCTTGGTCGGATAAACTAGATGACGCTCTCTGGGCCTTCCGTACAGCTTACAAAACACCCATCGGGTGCACTCCGTATAAGCTTGTATATGGAAAGGCATGTCATCTACCGGTTGAGTTGGAGCACAAAGCTTACTGGGCCCTTAAGCATACAAACTTTGATCTAAGAACCGCGGGTGATCACAGAAAAGTTCAGCTCAACGAACTTAATGAACTTCGTGATCATGCTTATGAAAATTCTTTGATCTATAAAGAGAAAACAAAGAGAATCCATGACTCCAAGATCAAAAATCGCGTTTTCAACGTCGGTGATCGAGTCCTCCTCTTTAACTCTAGATTAAAGATTTTCTCAGGCAAGCTTAAGACCCGCTGGAGTGGACCATTCACTGTAACCCAAGTTTTTCCATATGGCACTGTCGAGTTATCCCAAAACTCTGGGCCAAATTTCAAAGTGAATGGTCATCGTTTAAAGCACTACTTTGGAGGGGACGTACCAACCGAGGTAGTCCCGGATCTCCAGACGTTCCCCATGGACCAATAAATTCGGGGGACGGGTCAAGCATAGCGACCTTAAACAAAGCCTTCTTGAGGCACCCCATGCTTAATCCAGTAGTATTAATAAATAAAGCGTGTTTTTGTGTAATAGTTACATTTTCCATTACCCGTGTTTTGTCCATGTTTTGTGTGCTTTTTGTTATATGTCCAGGATTTCCCGGATTGTGAAGACTCTCGTGCTCGCAGTATCCACAAGAGTTTCACATCCTCAGCTTCATTTTGGGAATCCAGTATCCAAATCTAATCATCTAGACAGTTTTACTTTTTGGCACACTTTATAAACGGCCTTAGATTTGCGTAGGAACCCCTTTGAAACATCGAGGACGATGTTTAGTTCTAGTAACTCAGGGATCTTCATCATTTGATTTTGTGCCTGCAGGGTGCGTTGTATCACGCAATCACCGTTTTTTACCACAAATTCTTTGCAAAAATACCAAAAATTGAAAAAATTTTAAAAGATTTTCAAAAATAAATAAGTGTTTTGTCACAGTTTTGACTTTCCTAATGGGTTAAATGAGAATAATTTTGACTCGATCGGGCGTGTTGAGACCCTAACTATTATCGTCAACTTACCGCTTGTAGGCAAAGCTTTCACGAATTCTATTGCTTCGAATTTTAATATGGTGAAGAATACAAGAAGTGATAGAATTAAATATAAGTTTAAGTGCTGAGCAAGATTCTTCCAAAAACATATATGAGTAACTAGTGCTTTTTCTCCCATTAGCTCTAATTCCACACTATCATACGTGCTAATTTCCAACTCACTAAGTCAATCAATGTTTTTAGAAAAAGCTTCAAATTTGTAACTTGATTCTTTAAAGCGAGATTTTTCTGTTCTTAGTAATTCGAAAGTTAAAATGCCAAAGAAGCATGAATGAAATATGAATGCAAAAATGCATGAATATTGAAATTATGCCAATGAAGCATACATTTGAACAAGTAAAAGATGTGTCGTGATATCCCACTCCGCTAACCACGAGGTGGGGGTTCAAACTAAGACATCTTTACTTCTAGGGATTTGGTGTGTTGTGATATCTCACCAGGAAGCGAGGTCTAGGTGAGGGTTCAAACTAAGACACCTATCCTTAGCCATTTTAGGAAGAAGGTGTTGATGTGATTTCCTACTACGCTAGCAACGGGGTGGGTTTTCAAACTAAGAACATCGGTCGTTGGTTGTGATATCCTACTAGGGAGCGAGGCCTAGGTAGGTGTTCAAACTAAGCAACGTATTCCTGGCTTTAAGAACTTATGAGTATAGTGATGAAAATGTTGCAAAAAGTTCTACAGTTAAAATTTCGTTCTTTAAAATCAAGTTACAAGGACCTAATAAGTTGTTGCTTTGAGTCATGATTCATCTTGAATCACGACTATGGAAATAAGTTGATCTATGGTTGAGTTGAAATGAGTACACACATTTAAATCATATATCCATGTTGGGAGCTAAAAGTTCACAAGTCATAAGTATGAGTGCTTAACATTTAGACTTATATTGACAAATGATCTTGTTTAATTGCTTGGTTTGGAACTAGTGAAAAATCGGGGACGATGAATTTATCCGTCAGGACATCCGTAGATTATTCTATGGGCGTTTCTCATTCTATGATCCCAATGTTGATATAATAAAGGAAGTCAAACAGGTAGTCGAGAAAAGAAAAAGGAAAATCCAAAAATATTAGGGATAGTTAGTGTACATATGAAAAATTGGTGAAAACGGGACTTGTCGAAGCTATTGATTCTTTAGTTCCCCTTGACGAACACTTTGCTACTTTTCAAGGCAATTAGTTGAGGGGGATTGAGATTCTTGGTTTTCTTAAGTGTTTACTTCATAACATTGCGTGAGGACACGGCAATACCTTAGTATGGGGGATTTTGGTATGTGCTAAATTACACATACCTTTTTCCATTAAAAACGGACTTAAAAGACCGAAAACAGACAGAAATTGCCAAATATATGTTTGTTTTGCATTTGTGTTGTGCAGGAAACGGATATTCACAAAAGGACGAAAAACAAAGCCAAAAACGACAAAACTAAGCACGGAATGGAAAAGTGTGTGAAGACAAAGCCAAATCGAAGCCAATAGTCAATCAAGTCAAACAGTCAAAGTCAGAGTCAACTCCGAGGAGCTGAAGCAGAAAATATAACTTGAGGGACTGTAATTGCCAATTCCCAAAGTTATAATACAAAGGAAACAAAGACAAGGGCTGAATTTGTAATTTAGTTAAAATACAAGTAGAGGGGGCATTCCTGCCAACCCCTCATACTTGTATTACAAAAAGGACTAAATTCGCAATTAGAGATATAAGGTTGAGGGGGCATTTCTGCCAAACCCTCAACCTTGTATTACCACAAGGACGATATGTGTTATTAACACATATACATTGAGGGACCAAAAGTGGCAAATTCCAAACCCTTTCCTGTTAAACTCAAAACAACTTTTCCCGCCCATTTTTCCCCCCAAACCCCTCACGGGTTAACCACCCCGTTTTTATCCCATAACCCCTTTCAACACCATGGATAAACCTCTCCCCCCTCCTCCACTATCATTCCCACCAGCAATAAAGCATTGCCATGTTGGCAATCTCACCTTTCTCAATGTTCATTAACCGAATCGATGGCTGGGATGAACTCAAAGAAGCACAAAAGCTTATCAATGGCTAAAAAGACTGTTTTGGACTCTCTCACAGAAGAAACACACTTTGCAAGATTGAAGATTTAGGATTTAGTATAAATAGAGGCTATTATGAGCCAAAAATGTATTAAGTCATAGCAAGTTTTTATCTTTTCTTAAATTAAGTCCATTTTTAGCTTATTTACTGCTTATTGCAACTTATTATTGATCTTTGTACTACTTTTAAAGTTTAATGAAGTTTTGAGGTTTTTATGCAAATTTCCCGTTTTTAAGTTTAAGTTTCAAGCAATTAATAAGCTTTGAATTCTGTAAAAAGCCCTTACATTAGCCTTATTTATAAGCTAATGGAGTAAATAACAAGTGAAAGTTAAATGGAAAAGTCTTGTACTTTGAGAAAAACCACTCAAAATACCACACCGAACAGCTTGTTACATTGGATGATAAGCTAATTGTATGGCTTGATGGGCTATAACCAGCTGTATGTTCTAATAAGCTGGAGCTTGTAGATTGAGCTTTTAATAGCTTATTTTCCCTTGTTTAGAGCAAAGGGCTTGGTAAGTTCTCATTTTCCAATTTTAGCTTATTTTGTGCATTTGCTTATTTACAGCTTATTATTGCATATTTTCTTTTTGGGTATGCTTATTGTTGCTTACTAGTGCTTAAAATATAAGTGTTAGAAGTTTTAAAATTTCCATTGTCAAGTTTTTTCCTCCATTTCTATTCTTAATTAGCCTAGTTACTGTCACTTTTTATTTTAGCTTATTTCAGTGCTTATTGAGAGTCAATTTTTGCTTATTTATGTTTTTTATGTATGTGTGCTTATCTGTCTTTGAATTCCATGGCCTAAATCATCTTAAATAAGCTTAAAAAGCCTTTTACAGATTTTAAAGGGGTGTTTGGGATAAGGACCAAAATGGGTCAAAAGTTTAAAAATTGCAAATGGTTAAGGATGGACAACATTGATAAAGCTGTTTTAAGTGGCAATTTAAGCTTGTTTTATAGATATTAAGCATTAAAAATCATTGTTCCATTACTTATATAGCTCACTGTCCAATTCTGTCAAAATTGGACAGTGGCTTGAGCTTATTGGGTTAAGCCATCCCATAAGCCTTGGTGTGCCTTGTTTGTAACTCTATTTGAGTGTTAATTTGCATATGTCCATCTGTTTTATGCTTGCATTGACCATAAAATGCAAATGGGTCAAGTTTGTATGTTTTCTGTGATTAAGCAAATCAGCACCAAACTCACTCTTTGATAAGCTTTTTCACCAGCTTATTAAGTTTTTTCTTTCAAATCCAAACAAAAAAGCATTTTCTTAAAGCTTTTAAAGCATAGTTTTTAGAAATTCAAACTTTGAGCTTTTTGGAATCCAAATAAGCACTTATTTTCAAGCTTCAAAAAGCCACCCACACTTAGTGTATGCTGTTTTGCACAGCAGACACTAAGCACAACCAAATATGAAACAGGAAAGGTGTGCTTTTTCCCAAAGCTTATTTAAGGCTTATTTCTTCTTCAAAATCCTTTTTAAAAAGCTGTTCTAAATATTTTTTTGGCCAATCTTTCCAATGGCATAAGCCACAAGGTTCTGAAACTTCATCTTCGAAGCTTATTTTTTAAAGCTAAAAAGTGACGCCAGAGGCTGAATTTTGTGCTTGTTTTTTTAACCCATTTAGCTATTTTGTGCTATTTAGCTTATTGCTTTTCTGTTTAGCTTATTTGGTGTTTTAGTTTAAGCTTATTAATCATGTTTTAAGCCCATTTTGGCTTTTCATAGTTTTTTTTTTTCTTTTAAGCTTATTTGAGCTTAACTGCTCATTTGGCCAAAAACTTAAGTTTTTGGCCAATAAGCTTACAAGCTGTTTTCAGCTTATTTGGTTGTTCTTTTTACTTGCATTTTACTTATTAGTGCTTATTAGGTTAAGGTTTAGCTTATTCGAGCTTATTTCAAAACTTATTTAGTAAAAAAAAAGTAAAAAAAAGTGTTTAAGTGTTAATGAGCTTCTGTTAGCTTATAAGCTCTTTTCTGAGCTTATTTTTGAAATATAAAAAAGTTGCCTTTTTTAAAGTTGCTTATTTTTAGCTTATTAACAAGTTTGGTTAAAAAAGTTTTTCAAAAAAAAAGAGAGGAGACAAGGGGTGACCCGGGTGAGCAAGACTCGAACCCGGGCCTCTACCCTCGATACACCTCTCTTTTTATAACTAGTGTTACCGCTGCGCCCTTGGGACTTCTCTGTTAGAGTCCCAAGTGGTTTAAGTTTTAACCCCTTTTGGCCCTTTATAAGCCATAAGCTGTTTTCAGCTTATTCTCGGCTTATTTATAAGCCGAGTTTGGGTTTCTTATTTTTCGTAGGCAGTATTTTAGGTCTAGTATTTTAGAAAAAAAATTCAGAATTTTTAAAAATAGTTTAGTATTTTTTATAATTTAATTTAGTTAAAAGTTTAAAAAATTCATAAAAAATTCAAAAATTATCAAAAAAATATTTTTCTTTTTTAGAAAATTTTCTTTAGTCATATATTTTGTAGGAAAAATACAAAAACTTTCGTAGGGTCATTTTTGTAACTTTTTGATTTTTAAAGAACGGGGCTCGGGTGCGGGTTTTGTCTTGACTCGTTTTTGGGTCAAACGACCTCCAGTTATTTAGTCTAGGTCTTTTACAATTTTCATTATTAGCTCCAAGAGTAATTAGAAGTAAAAATTTCTTCGTAGGGTTAATTTTAAGGATTTTAGGTTTTTGACCCCTTGTTCGGGATTCGTGCTCTCGTTTTTTAGCTTAATTTCATAATTTTTAGGTTTTTTCTTAATCGTTTTTATTTGTTATTGTTTAACTTAGCTTTCCACACTTCTAAAAAATTTCTCCTCATGTCAAACTCCAATCTTCTTCCGACTGTATCGATTTTCCAGCATCAGAGTAAACACAAGGAAAAAAGTCCATCGTTGGGGATAAACGACCCCGTAATACATCTGTATCTACTTTCATTCTACTTCTCGGTTTCATTGATTGTGTTTTAGATTTTTCTTACTATATATATTTTATATTTTATATTTTATATATTTTAAGGTGTAGTTTAGCACCAATCACTATCACTTTCAAAGAGTGGTGGTCTTTGCATAGATTTCCCTTCTAGATATTTGTCAGAATACATAGATCGATCCAAGCTTTAAAATAAGTAATAATTTTAAATAATCATTGAGTGACCTAGGCTCCTGATACCAATTGTGGAAACTAGAAGAGGGAGGGGGTTGAATAGTTTACAGGTTTGTTTTGGATTTAAAAGTTTGCTTTCAAAATATTTAGATTTGAGTTGTATGTTTAACCAATTCACAATATGTACAAGCAAGATAACGATCTAAACTAAAGCTAAATAACAATGACAATAATATGAAGAGATACGGAAAGAAGAGATTAGATCACTTGAAAACAAGATCTAAAAGTGTTAGTGATCAAGAGATTTAGAGAGAGAAAGATGATTTTAGAGAGAGAAAGTTATCTGAATATTTCATGCTAAGAGGTGTGAGTTTCTTCAAGGAATGGAGCGGTATTTATAGGTAGGAAAATCCAACGGTCACTAGGGGCGGTCCCGGCGGTGCCAGATATATCTGGGGGCCGCCAGGCCTATAAGGGGGCCGCCTAGTAGACTATGCTCCCTTTTTTGTCTTTTTGTGGGGAAGGTTGTATCTGACATGGAACTTTCCATTTTGAGAGAAAATTTTGAATTTCAAATTTTAAGTTTTTAATAAAACTTTTCGTTTAATTAGAAAATATTTTGTATAATTAATTTTGTGAAATTCTTTTGTAAAAATGTGATGGATAAGAGAAAAATATTTTCTTGATCACTAATCATGCTTAAAGATTTGTTTGTTCATACATTAAGTGATTACTAATCTTAGAAATGGAATTTTACGATTAATAATTTGCAAACGTTTAATTTTATCGTAAACATTTTTACATTTTGTTATTATCAAAACGTTGAGAGGTCGAAAAATATAAATAACGTTTTTAGACATTATTTGTATTAACAAAAATCAAGTGGCGATATCTACCACTTTATACAAAACTTTACATAGTTGATTTATAATACGTATCAACGAATAATCGATCCTTCAAATAATACCATCGGTTTAAGCTTTAACGAACCGACTATCTTTAGAATTTCCTCCTCTTTTTTGCAGCGATTTTCTAATTTTTTTGATTTTTTTAAACGATACACTACGAATCTCGATGTAGTTTCACCATCTTCACAATCATAATAGCTCCGGATAATTTCTTCCATAATTCTTCATTCTTCGGATGTACCATTAATTGTGATGGTAGTAAAAATTCATGAGTTTGACTACGTTTTACATTCCCAATTGCAATGTGCAATTTTCCCAACCATACCAGAGATAGAAAATGACACAAGACACAGGAAATACATAATTTGCACTTTAAGTAACTAGAAACTAATATATGGGCTTAATCTAAGAGGGTAGGCTGAGGTGTAAAGGTGTAATGAAAAAAATAGTTGGTGTTATCCTAAAGGATTGGCTCTACTGGGTTTTTAGGGGTATGTTACTCTTAAAATAGGAGTAAACAAAGGGTTTATACGGGGTTAACTAACCAATGTAGTTAGTTAATAACACAACATATATAGGCTTTTTTGGGTGTAATCCTAGAAATTTACTAGTTTAAACAAGTTACTCCATCTAAATCCATAGTACTCATTATTGTGGTCTCGAATAGATATACCAAGACAAGTTCTAAAGTCTACAACATCACCGGCACACTCATATTTATGTGAGATTTTGGGTAACTATTCGGATGCGGATAAGGCTGAATCCTCACAATATCTAATAAGGGTTATGTGTGCAGGTTATGTAACCAGTAATTTCACAAGAGTATGCTTGAGTTTTTTTTAAATTTAAGCATAATTTAAGAATTTTATTGTGAAAAATAAGACAAGCAACGTTCTAGTTCCCTTCCCCCAACTTAAATTATACAATGACCTCGTTGTATAGATAAAACATTAAAAAAAGAAATAAAAGAATTAGAACGAGAAACTCCCCTGATATTTACTCGGTAGATTCTCCATGTTGATTATATGAGCAAGAATTCCAGATTATCGATACTTCACCAACATTGTCGATTTCTTTCCAGCGAGGTCTTGTGCAAAATATAGGAAAACCATGCAATCCTATCTCGGGTATCCTACGGTTAATAAAAAACTGTACAGGAGACCAATACGTCGTATCCAAAAACCTTGATACGCCGTATAGAGAAACCTGTAAAAAGTATCTATACGGGTCAGTCTGCCAAATACGCCGTATCATATAATGAATACGCCGTATTGACTAACTGACAATAATGTTTTTAAATATGCAAAAATAAAGGACTGATAACGTCCAGACATTCAATACGTCGTATGGTATGGAGCGGATACGCCGTATGGATGTCTGGGAAGACAAACTCGATAAATAAATTAAAAACTGTCCGGGTTGTCTCCCGAGAAGCACTTTTCTTTTTAGCGAAGTCTTTAAGTTAGAATTTTTCTTCAGCTTCTCGCACTATTCAACACTCTTCCTCTCATGCTTTCATTCTCGTAATGGGTTTGGTGCTTGAGTCCGTAATCAATCAATGAGCTATGTTGCTGAACTTACTGCCAGGCTTGATTCTATCATACACAAACAAACCAAAAATCATCATATCATAATATACATCAAAAGATAACATGTTTTAAGTTTAGATACATCATGACATGAATAAAATAAATGTACAGAGATAGAAATCAAAAAGTGTAAGGGAGATAGATTAGGGATCTGGCTGGTCCTCGTCAAGTGGTACGGCTGAAGTGCTGGCCTCACCGGTCCTACGTCTGACACGTCTCTGGTAGGGTATTCGGAAGTCGAAATAACTCGTATACCTAACCCCGCTCCTATCCATCATCAGCGAGAGACTAGTAACCGTCCATGTAGTGAATCAAGAGAAATCATAAGCCATACTATCCAATACCTCTCTCTGCTCGCCCAATGCCTCTCGTATCCCGTGTACCCTAGCTGGTCCAGTTGCAGGTGGTGGCTGGGGTGCCTGTATAGGTGCTGGAATGGCCTGAGCACCCTCATCAATATCGAAAGCACCCTTAGCAACCTCTAGGGCACCAGCCGCAGCATCTGCCTCTCTAGTCCCGGGGCTACCCAAGTCCAAGTATCATCAAGCTCCTCGCAAATCAATAGCCGTACCAGCTCGGCCATATCAATCAC
>BQNB010053864.1:0-39798 GCA_026074375.1 Tanacetum coccineum | reverse complement strand
AGACTATGAAGACTTTGAAGGCCCGATCCTAGCCCTTGAACAAGCCAATCTCAGCCATTGTACACACAAAACCCACCCAAACCTTATTGGGCCTTAAAAAGCCCAATAACATAAGCCTAAACCTTATTGGGCCCAGACACACTTAATTGGGCCCAATACAAGCCCAATACATAACCCAAGCCCAGACCCTGGCCCAAAACAATTTTTTATAAAACCTCAGGGACTGAAATTGTCAATTTTGAAAATGTTTTATAAAGGAAAAGTGTTTTAAAAAAGAGAAGGACTGAATTTGCAAATTTACAAAATGTTTTCTCTTTATAAAAGGCAGGGACCAATTCTGCCATTGTTTCTTTCTTTCTTTAACCCTTTTGATATAAAACACAAGGGCCCAGATTGCCAACTTTGGAACTTGTTTATAACTAAAAGAAAAGGGGCAAAACAAAGTGGCAAGTGCATAAAAGATGGGGGTTTCTTTTTGGGTTTTCTAAACATTCAAATATAAACAAACCAACCCGGGCTTCTCTTCTACCTTATTCCCGCCAACTCCCTCAAAAGCTCCACCATCACGAGTTAACACTCCATTCCTTTACCCACACACTCGTTTACCCAGTCCCAACCTAAACCCACAACCCACTAACCTTTAAACATGCCATGTTGGCAATCCTCCTCTCCCCAAGAAATATCAATGGCGGGATTGAGCTTAAAAGAAGCACACTTGCAATCCTAGGGCTAGGATTGATGCTGAGACTCCACACACACAAGAAGCACAAGTATAGAAGCTTTGGACTTCTATAAAAGCAAGAAAAAGACAAGCCGAAGATACACTAGTTTTACTTAGCTTTATTTTTATTTAAATCTTAATTAAATTGTAATTGAAAGTATCAGTTCTTGTTTTTAATGTATGGTTACTGTTTTTAAGCAATTTAATGCAAGTTTAAAGTTTATTTTGAAGTTTTTAAATTTCCCAATTGTCACTCTTGAATTCGTGTGTAAATTGTGAAGAAACTTGTGTTTTTCTTGTTGCTAAACAATTTCACTAGTCCTAATATCAGCTTGTTTTAAATTAATTTTGAGTTAAACCAAAGAAAAAGGGAATTCGACTTATTAAAGGGGTGTTTGGTAAAAAGCTAAAATGGGTTATTTTGGAAGTTTCATGGGTCACAAACACTCAGCCACTTTTGGCTGAGTGTATGTGCCTAATTAGACCAAAGAAATCACAATTTTTAGTATAAAATTAGGTTTTTGTGCACTCTTTACTTTCTGTCATAGTTTATAAAGAAAATTTGAGCTTAATAGCTTAAGCTGCTTAGACAGCTTAAGCAATACATTTTTGAGCTTATTTAAGTCACCAAAGATCCTGTTTTTAGTCCATTCATTCTGTTATTAGAGAAAGGACAAGTAAAGTCAAAGTGTTGTCAAATGCATTTTTCTTGAAAACCCTTGACTTTTAAGCTAAAAAATCAGCAGGTTTAATTGCTTTTTAATCCCTCATATTTTGGGATTAAGCTCATTGACCACCACTCTCAATCTGTTTTGACTTGTTTGGGGGTAAAAAGCACAATTGTGCTTATTTTCATAAGCTCAAAAAGCCCCCTAGCTCACTGCCTGTTTTTCCCCTGGTGCAAAAAGCTGTTTTCAGCCCTCTTTTTCTCTGAACTTAGCTTAATAAGCACTTAACTTTTTAGCTTTTTAGTATAGCCCTTAGGCCCCCCTTTAAGCCCCCAAAATAGTTTAGCTTAGTTAGGCCTCTAGGTTAGCTTATTTTAGCTGCAAAACAGGTGATTTTCTGCTTTTCTTTAAATGGTCACTTTAGCTTATTTCTGTTTTAGCTTAATTTAGGGCTTATTCTTATTAGGTTTAGTTAAAATAGGTAGACATAGCTTAGTATTGTTAGTTAAATCCATTTTCAGCTTATTTTGAGCTCTTAAGCTCCAAGAAAAAGCTCAATAAGCTTTTTAAGCTTATTAACTTTCTGTCATACAAAAAGCTCACTTTTCTGGCTTATTCAGCCCACTTCAGCTTATGCACCTTTTATAGAAAATGTTCCCCATAAGCCCCTTTACAACTTTCCTGTTTTGACTTTTTGCTAATAAGCACTGTGGACTCTCTTTGTAATCGGGTTCCACCTCAGGGACCATTTATGTAATTTTATCTTTTGTAGTTACCTCTGTTAGCCCCTGTGGTTAGTTAGCTTGTTACCCCGTCAGTCCTTTTGTCCTTTCACTGTTAGTCCTTTAGTTTTAACAACAGTTAGCTTTAGTTAGTTTTATTTAATTTAATTAATTAATTTAGGTTTAATTTTAATTAGTTTAATTACTTTAAATTGCTACAGTAACTTTTAGGGCTTTTTATATTTTTAGATTCCTCAACTTTTTCTTTATTTAATTTGATTTTTTTTTCTTTATTTTAATTTGATTTTTTTTAGAAATTTTTTTGTAGTGATATTTTTTGTCTTTTTTTATTTATTGTTTTAATTGTTTTTTAATCTTGAAAAATTTAATAAAAAATACAAAATTAACAAAAAATGTAATTTTTTCTTTTTTAGGGAAAATTTTCTTTAATCATATAGTTTGTAGGAAAATATTAAAACTTTGTGTTAGTGGTGAGATTTTTGCCAAATTTCAGTTCCGGGGCCCGTTTACGAGCCCGGATTTTGCGTTTCTTACGTTTTGTTCGCTTTTTAATCGACTCATGAAACTTTTACATTTTCTTTTAAGTTAGAATATTTTTGATTTATTAAATTTTAAATTACATTTTAGGACTGGACTTTTATTTATAATTTTTAGTTTTAGCTTGCTATTTAATTCTCGTAGTCTATAATTGCATATTTAATTTAGTTAATTAATTTTAATTATTTTAGTCAATCATTTTTAGCCTAATTATGTTCCCCGTAGATTTTTAGGATTCCCATTACCACTGTTCATGCTCCCGTAGTTTAGGTATTTATCCATATAACTATTTCTGCTCCCCGTAGTTTTAATTAAGGTTCCCAATTTCCATTGCTTGCTTCCCGTAGAATAATTTTAGGTTTCTTTAATAAATTTTAGTTTATCTAGTTAAAAATCAAAATCATTTGTTTCTCATTTCAAATCATCAATTCATTCGTATCGATTTACCATTCCAGCCTCGTTGGGGATTTACGACCCGGGAAAATTCTATACTACTTCCTGGTATCATTGACTCTGCTGTTTTTACACTTCTTTATATATTTTATATTTTAATATATATTATATATATATTTAGTGTAATCTCAAACGATCAGAGACCTTAAGACTGAAATTCAAAACACGATAAAATCTTAACAAGCCGTCATGATGAATCAACAAACCACTTTTCAAAATAATTTGCAAAACATGATTTGCGGATTGTTTCAAAACCAAGCCTCAACTTCGGGTACTCTTCCGAGTAATACCATTCCAAACTCGAAGGGTGAGATGAAAGCGATCACTACTCGAAGTGGTGTTGCTTACGAGGGACCCTCGATTCCTACTAATCCTTCTCCTAAAAAGGTAGTGGAACGAGAAACCGAGGAGACAACGGATAAAGTGCAAACAAATTTTCAAGGAAGTACCGCTCAAATCCCACCTTCGTTTATCCCCATTTCTATTCTGGAACCCGATGTTCCAAAGACTTTGCCTAAAACAACTCCCATTCCGGAATTCGATATTCCTCAAAGTTTACCTAAGCCAAATATTCCATATCCTTCACGACGTGATGATCAAAAGTCCTGTGACAAAGCTTCGAATCAAATGGAGAAGATCTTCCAAATCATTCAAGATTTGAACTTTGACCTTTCGCGGATGCTTTACTTTTGATGCCAAGATTTGCTCCTACGATTAAGAGTTTGTTCATGAATAAGGAAAAGTTGCTTTAGTTAGCTAAGATACCGTTGAACAAGAATTGTTTATTTTTTTTCTGCTCGGCAATGCATCCTCAAAAAAGTTCCCAAAGCTAGGAGATCCGACAGTTTCCTTATTCCATGAATTTCCCCAGTATGGAGTATGTCGCCCTTGGCCGATCTTGGAATGCCGAGCATAAATCTTATGCCTCTTTCTATTTAGAAAAAGCTTTCTTTGCCTGATCTTACACCAACTCGGATGACTTTAGAGTTAGCGGACCGATCAATTACTTATCCTAAAGGACTCGCCGAAGACGTTTTTGTCAAAGTTGGGAAATTTCATTTTCCTACAGATTTTGTTGTTGTCGATTTCGAAGTTGATCCTCGAGTACCTCTCATACTTGGGAGATCCTTTTTGAGAACCGGTCGTGCTTTAATTGATGTTTATGGAGAAGAAATAACCCTTCGGGTTGATAACGAAGCCGTCACTTTTAATCTAGATCAGCCAGAGATATATCCTATACAAATGACAAAGTAAGTAAAACCGAATTGACTAATCATTGATGCAGTTTGTGAGAATATGTCCGGAATTGCTAGGATTTCCTATTTCTTCGGTAGGCAATCACCATCCAAGTCTAGAGCCCTGTTTACTTCCGAATTCATTTTTGGAAAGAAATCGAAAGCTTATCATTAAGGATGATTCGATTTCATCGGGAAATTGATTCCATGCGATTGCAGATCGAGGAAGATATTTGTTTTGATCAAAAAATTGTTAAATAATAGACCGTTTTCAACTTCCTCGATGGACTTAACCAAAGTGAAGTGACCGATGGAATCTTTAATTGAAGAGCCTCAAGAATTAGACGTTAAAAGGATTTACCGTCTCATTGAATTATGCTTCTGGAAGGAAAATGACAAAGTTACCTAGTGATTATTGCAAAAGGTTTAAAAAATGGTGAAAAAGATGGCTCTCATAAAAGGTGTCAAATCTCATAAAAAAGGGGCATTTGCCTTGGAAAAATCCCGGACATCAAGGGTCTAGCAACATATCTGCACACTATATCGACCCTCGTTTTTATTACACACAAAATCTTGATGAAGGTGATTATAAACCTAGGTCAATGTCAAAAGAGGGTTTAACCAAAAATTTACGACGGTAATAAAAAGGATGGGGGGGGTCCGATTAAACTTCTTGATGCCAGAATGATATCCCCGATCTTCGCAGGTCCATGGGTTTTGTGGTCCAGTGCATTGTGTTCCCAAGAAAGGAGGAATAACCGTTGTTGCTAATGAAGAGAATGAATTAATTCCTACACGTTTAGTTACCAGGTGGAGAGTTTGCATAGACTATAGGAAGTTGAATGAAGCGACTCAAAAAGATCATTTTCCATTGCCGTTTATGGATCAGATGTTAGAAAGATTAGCCGAAAATGAATTTTATTGTTTTCTAGATGGATTTTCAGGTATTTCAAATACAAATAGATCCCACAAGGACCAGGAGAAAACTATTTCACATGCCGAAGAAACTTTTGCGTACCGTTCGCATTGCCATTTGGCTTGTGTATGCTCCGGTACCTTTTCAACGGTGTATGATGACATTTTTCATGATATGACCAAAAAGGACTATGGAAGTGTTTATGGATGATCTCGGTTTTTGGGGATCAGTTTTGATTGTGCCTCTTCTAATTTAGAAAAGATGCTAACATGTGTGTGAAGACACGAAATTTAGTTCTTAATTGGGAGAAATCGCCCATTTTTATGGTGTAGATAATAATTGTGTTAGGGCATAAAATTCGAAATCGGGAATTGAGGTTGATCGTGCTAAAGTCGATGTTATCGCTAAGCTACCTCACCCGACTACCGTAAAAAGGTGTTAGGAGTTTTTTAGGTCATGCAGGTTTTTACCGTTACGATTTATCCAGACTTTTCTAAGATTGCTAATCAATGACTCACTCTTGAGAGGAAACACGTTTTGTGTTTTTAAGGGATTGTGATTGATGCTTTCGACTCTTAAAAGAAGCTTTACCTGATAAGCACAATCTTAGTTGTCCCGGATTGGAACCTACCATTTCGAACTCATGTGAAATGAAAGTGATTTTCGCGATTGGATTTGCGTTTGTAGGACAACGAAGGATGAAGAGCACTTTCAGCCTTTACATTATGTTAGCATGATATGATTCGACAGCTCAATATCTAATTTGACTTTTTCAACTTCCCAAACTCATTCCTTCCTTCAAACTCAAATCTTCGATCGTATCGATTTACCATTCCAGCCTCGTTGGGGATTTACGACCCGGGAAAGCTCTATACTACTTCTCGGTATCATTGATATTGCTGGTTTTTACACTTAATTATATATTTTATATTTTGTTATATATTATATATATTTATAGTGTAAACTCAGCCAATCACCGATCATTTATCTAGACTTGAGAATCCTCATAAGGATGTGTTAGAAAACAAAGACATAAATGAAAATTTTCCTTTAGAGACTCTTGGTAAAATTTCTAGTGAGAGTACCCCATGGTTTGCGGACTATGCATTTTACCATGCGGGGAATTTTATCATCAAAGGAATGACGACTCAACAAAAGAAGAAGTTTTTTAAGAACGTTAAACATTATTTTTGGGACAATCCCTATGTTTTTTGTATTTGTGCGGATCAAATCATTCTACGGTGTGTGCATGGGCAAGAAGCTAATGATATCCTTAAAGCTTGTCATGAAGGACCCACCGGGGGCCATCATAGTACCAATCTCACCGCTCGAAAAGTATTTGATGCCGGTTTCTTTTGGCCGACCATATATCGAGATGCCTATACAATGATCAAATCTTGTGATACGTGTCAAAGACAAGGCAAAATTTCACAACGAGATGAGATGCCTCAAAAAGCTATTCAAGTTTATAAAATCTTCGATGTATGGGGTATCGATTTTATAGGACCATTTCCGTCTTCACATGGGAATAAATACATCCTCGTAGCCATTGATTATCTTTCAAAGTGGGTGGAAGCAAAGGCGCTCCCCACAAATGATGCTAGAGTTGTAGTAAAGTTTTTGAAATCCCTTTTTGCCCAATTCGGAACACCTAGAGCTATTATAAGCGATCGTGGGATCCATTTTTGTAATGATCAATTTGCTAAAGTAATGTCTAAATATGGGGTCACTCGTCGTCTTGCTACCGCTTATCACCCTCAAACGAGCGGTCAAGTGGAGGTGTCTAATCACGGTTTAAAACGTATTCTAGAAAGGACGGTTGGAGAAAACCGTGCCTCGTGGTCAGACAAACTAGATGACGCTTTATGGGCATTTCGTACCGCTTTTAAAACACCGATTGGTTATATGCCCTACAAGTTAGTGTATGGGAAGTCTTGTCATTTACCTATCGAGTTAGTGCATAAAGCATATTGGGCTTTAAAACATGCTAACTTCGATCTTAAAACCGCGGGCGATCACCGAAAGCTTCAACTTAATGAGCTTAATGAGCTTCGTGATCAAGCTTACGAGAATTCTTTGATATATAAAGAGAGGACGAAGAAGCTTCACGACTCAAAGATCAAAAACCGCATTTTCAATGTTGGTGATCGAGTTTTACTCTTCAACTCTCGTCTAAAGATATTCTCAGGAAAGCTTAAAACTCGTTGGTCAGGACCTTTCACCATCACTAAAGTTTTTCCATACGGAACCATCGAGTTATCTCAACCCGATGGTCCAAACATTAAGGTGAATTGTAACACCCTCAATTTAGCTCGGTCAGCGGAAGGGTCCAATGGTGTTACATTGTAGCACAATAACTCAAATCATAGAAAACGACTCAAAAAGAGGCGTTTTGAGAAAATTTCATTCATTTGAATAAAATAAAGTTTACATCACGGTCCTAATAAGTTTAACAACATCATACAACGTTTTACAAAACATTTTCAAATGAATAATTATTTAGCGGGCCTTCATATCTCCTTCACCGAATTACCCTCAAGGACCTGAGATAAAACATCATAAAAGTTAACAATAATGTTGAGTGAATCCATAGAGTTTATATATATAAACAATAAAAATAATTTCCGAACACAAGTATCATTTTTCAATATTCATTGGGATATAACGATGTGGCCATACAAAGTTATATCGGGGGATTATTATAAGCCTCATGACATCGAACCTTACCATATATTCAATATAATGCCCACTATACACTCTCGCTATAAGTGTATCTTATTCTCTATACAATGCATTTGTGGTATCATATTTCCCGATACAAGACGATAGCTAGTCGTAACGGATCGGAGGTGGTAGCCTCCAAATAGTATTATTTCATGTATAAGCGTATGCCTTTTTCTCGGCAATTAACAATTCATGATTTCCGCGGGTCTTTTATCTAGCGAGTGTACCCAGCATTAACCTGTATATGATTTCCCGGCGGGTCGTTTCTATCTCGAGTTAAGCGTAACTTATAATAAATCCAAGCTACTAAGCATACATTCGAGTTCCCTCTTGTGTCTATTTTAAAAACAAGCATGTTTATATCTCCCTCGCCCGGGTTTTCTAAAACAATTAAAGTGTAAAAATGCGAGGCTATGAACTCACTTGATAGTATCGGAAGAAAGTAATGGCGATAGTCGAACTTGGACGTCGGCACGTAATCACCCGGAACCTATACAAAATATATGGGTCTTAGGTTTCTAGTCGATAAAATAAAATTCACAATTTAAATACGTATATATATATATATGTATCTTATATGATGATCAACAATTTATAATTCCCCAAGTTTTATTCTCATAGTCTTCTATGTGTTTAACATGTACTAACTTAGCTCATTTTTCCCTAGTTATTACTAATTTTTGTCCAAAGGCCCAATAGGCCCATTTATGAGTCCATTAAGTAATTTAGTCCATTTTATAAGTCCAAGACCAGATCTTAACCTATTAATTGGGCCCAAGTTTTTTTGGTCCCAAAGTTAATCCCCAAATAGGTCCATTCATATACATTGGGCCTAATGGCCCGATATGGTCATATAGTCCATTTTACAGTCATTGTTTATGAGTTTATAGTAAATTTTTGGGTTCATCGATGTCAGGTTAAGTTTATTATTAGTAGGTTCATCATATAAAAGTTCCCAAAAGTGGGTCCTATCATCTCGGGTTTTAGTCACAAAAACGCTTTACAATTTTTAGTATTTGAATATAGACGGTAAAAATTCTATATGTTTGTGCTTACAAGCAATAGTCAAATCTTATCAAACCCATAATTGGTATACTTTTAAAATTTACATTCCTAGTTTTCATTTTAAATGTATATTATAAATCATAAGTCATTTTTATATTATTTTAATAAATATATAATTAGGTCAACTTCATCATACAAATGTCAAGTTGGCCATTTTGGCTGAAAATTTCACTTTCACCACCATTTTTGATGCCCATTTTTCCAAACCAACATGAATTGTGATCATCCAATTCGTGTAGATCCTACATGATTTTATCTAAGGTCTCCATAGTTATAGGTTTGTAACCAACTCAGTCTCATCTCTCTCTCTATGACTTTTTATACGTTCTGTCCAGCAAGGTCAGATTTGATGTCTTTTGGTAAAATGGTCATAACTTGGTCAATTTTTACTTTCCATTGAGTATCCAATTAGCCACATTATCATCATTCAATTCTCTACAACCTAGGTAAATCAAATCAAGTCTAATACTTATGTAAAAATCCAGAACTTACTGTTTACAACAGCCTTAAATTTCTAATGAGTTCTAGCAAGTTTTAGTGGTTGATTTAGTCATTTTCACCCTAGATCTACACATGCATGCTACTTTTTATTACTTGATCATCAAAATAAAATACATTTACATATACATTGGAATGGAAAATACAAGAATAAAAAGATAATAAGATTTATAAGATTTTACCACAAGAAAAATGGTGATGATGATCAAATGATCAAAGAAAATAGATGAAACTTCAACTTCAAACTTGGTCTTCACCCTTATAATTTTTTATCACCCTTATTTTTACCCAAAGTTAGTTGATGAAATCTTGATTTATTTCAGCCCCAAAATGTGTAGAAACTTTCTTGGAATCCTCTTTAAATCACTTCAAAAATATAGGAAACCATACTAGGTAGTCATATTCACTAGTAGGTTATTATAGATTTAGGTAAAAATTTGTATGAATATGGTTGTTAGTGGTGGTGGGTGGCTCACGGAAATAAGAGGGGGAGGGAGAGATTTTTGGTGTTGTTTCTCTCACTAAAATGCATGAGATTGTATGTGTGTGATTTACTAGTCAAAAGTGGGTTTAAGTATGAAGTCAAGTCATGTGCCAAGTGTTATAGAGTTGGATGACACATGGGGGTTAATTAATGGGATCCTTTTTGCGCCGCCGCCTAACAAGGGTGAGGAGAGGGGTATGGGTTGGTGTGGGGGGAGTTTTTAGCGAGAGAAATTATAACTTGGTCCACAATTTGCAAATGGCGGGTATTTTTCAAAGTTTCGTATAGTTAAAAAGAGTACGATTTGTAGTCGTTTTTTTTCGTAAAACGTAAAATTAGTCAACACCAACAGACCACAAGCGCGCAGCGAGCGTGAAAAATAAAAACGAATGTAATAAAAATATTTCTACGACATTTTGAAAATATAAACGTCGATGCTTAACGTAGGATTCTCCGGTTCTTCGTTGACGTTACTTAATTTGCAAACGTAAACCCTAATTTCTTCCGGTTAATATGGGGGGGGGGGGGGGGCGGGGAGGTGGGGGGGGGGGGGGGGGGGGAGGGCTGAGGGGAGCTGGGGGGGGAGAGTTTTGGTGGGAGGGTGATGGGTGGGGGGTGGGTGGGTGGGGGTTGAGGTGGGGGGGTGGGGGGTGTGGGTGGGGGGGGGGGGGGGTGGGGGTTGTTGGGGGGGGGTGGGTGTATTTTAGTATTTGTTTTTGTCTGTAGGGTATATGTGTGGGGGGGGGGGGGGGGGGGGGTGGGGTTGAGTGTGGGGGGGGGGGGGGATGGGGGGGGGGGGGGGGAATGGGGGGGGTGGCGGGGGGGGGGGGGGGTTGTAGTGGGTGTGATGTTGGGATACACACACACACGGTAAGGGAATGTGATGGGTATGGGGTGGGGTGTGGGGGGGGGAGGTTGGGTTTGGGGGGGGGTGGGATGGGGTGGAGATTGGGGGGGTGGGGGGAGAGGGGGGGGGGGGGTGTGGTGGGGGGGGGGGGGGGGTAATTTGGGGTGGAGGAGGGGGGGGGGGGTGGTTGGGGGTTATGTGGAGATGGGTGGAGGGGGGGGGTGGGTGGGGGTGGTGGGGGAGTGGGGGGGGTTGGGGGGGTGGGGGGGTTGGGGGGGGGTGGGGGGGGGGGGGGGGGTTTGGGGGGTGGGGGGGGAGGGGGGGGGGGGGGGGGGGGAGGGGGGTGGGGGGGGGGAGGAGGTGTGGGGGGGGGGTGGATGTTGGTGTTGAGAGGCGGTGAGAAGTTGGGGAGGGTGGGGGGTAAATATTTTTATGGATGGTGGATAAGGTTTTTTGGGTGAGGAGAGAGTTGTGAATGGAATGAGGGGGGATAGAGGAGTTGTTTTGGGTTGTGTTGTGGGTGGGAGGAATATGATGGGAATTTAAAAAAACAGTAAAATGTGTTATTTATTCATAGAAGAGATGTTGTAATTAGTTATTTCACTATAGGAATCCGACTTGCGAGAGCGCGGAAGTATTTAAATACTCATCTATAGTGTACTCTATCCAACATTTCACACAGAGTCTTTAATGAAATGCAACTTTTCGTCGATCCTTACTTCTCAAGTGGAATGTGCGATAAGGTCTTTAAACTGCTAGACCACTTCCTTTAAGTTCGAAACATGGAATGTATTGTGTATTCCTTGAAGTTCTCGGGGTAATTCCAGTTTATATGCCACCGGACCTATTCTTGATAAAATCTTGAATGGTCCAATATAACGGGGACTTAATTTCCCACGTTTTCCAAATCGAACAACACCTTTCCACGGTGATACTTTTAGCATAACTTTGTCACCCACTTCGAACTACACTGCTACAGGTAAAGGCCTAACTCTTAACAAAGGTTACTTCTTCACATCCGCATAGTAACTTTTCTGTCTACTACGAGCAAGCTAATAATGCAGTACTTGATTTGCACAATCATCTTTGTCATTTTCACAAATCATCTAGGTCCGTGGAGTTGGCGCAAAATATGGATGGGGGGAGGTTTATTCGGTGTGGTCACGTGTGTGGAATTTTCTCAACCTCAACTCCAACATAACATAACATACAGGGCGATCTACATTTTCCTTCCGTATGATAGCTTCAAAAGGTGCGGCTTTAATACTAGCGTGAAAACATTATTGCTATTAGAATTTAGCCAAAGGGTAAGTGCTTGCCCCGCCACTACCAAAGATCAATCGCGCAAGCCTCTCAACAATGTCTTACCAATGTCTGTATCGTCCTTTCACTCTGACCATCAATTTCAGGATGGTAAGCAATGCTCATATACTAAATTTGTCCCCAAACATTTTGAAGAGATCTCTAAAACCTATGACCGCGAAACGAGGGTCCTGTCTTGAAAATAATCGATAACAAGGCACCCATGCCTACAAACAATCTTCCCATTAAATTATAATAGAGTAACACACACATTCTCCCTTTTCATACACACTTCTCACATATCTATTCGGAATAAAGGGAGGGGGGCATGATGAGATAACACATTAAATCGTCAACAATGACCCAAATTGAATCTTATACAGATGTGTTCTTGGAAGCTTTTGTAATAAATCCATTATAATTCTCTTCTCCATTTTCCAAACAGGGATTTCCAGGCTAGCTGAAGTAAATCCTGACGGCTTTTGGTGTTCAGCCCTTGACTTTAGCACATTCCAAGCACTTACATGACATATGTCGTCAATGCAGCTTTCTATATTCAGCCACCCATAAACTTTCTTAAATCATGGTACATTTTAAAATCCGATCCAGGATGAATGGAATATTTGAGTTATAAATTCCAACATGATTAGGTTCTTCACAATCCTCCAAATAAGTGTAACCATACTCGTTGCCCTTCAAGACAATTTCGTACCATCGGATCTAACTTCAAATGGCTCCCCTTCGCCACGAAATCCTTCGACACCAATATTTTCCTTCTTGCACGCTTCAACTTGTGCATTTCGGATTTGTTTGGGTAAATTGTTATGTACCGTCACCACTAAAGCAAGTACTCGGATCGGTTCCTTATCCTTCCTGCTCAACGCATCAGCGACACAACATACGCCTTTCCCTGGGTGTATAACGAATAACCCAATCGTAATCACTCAGAATTTTGATCCATCTACCCTGCCTCGATATTTAGTTCTTTTTTCTGGTCTAAAATGTATTGCAGTCTTTTGTGATCGGTGTATACCGTACATTTAGTGCCGTACAAATAATGTCTCCATAGTCGAAGAGCAAAAACCACCGCTCACCAATTCTAAGTCATGGGTCGTATAATTTATTCATACCTTTCAAATTGTCCTTGTGCGTGTGCTGCGACAGCAATCACCTAGATCCTCGCGAGCGCGTGATACACACACAACACATCCCAACACACACACTACGGGAGGGGGGGAGACGGGGGCCATGGGGGGGGGGGGGGGGGGGAGGGGGGGGGGGGGGGGGGAGGGGTGGCGCAATGACACCAGGGGGAGCAAAGTCTTTTGGTATACCTTTCCTTCAGGTAGTGATAATATTAGCTGCATCTACATAATTTCAGCTTCACTGTTTGAAATGCCACCTCTTCGTCATCGCCGGGGCGACACGGATGAACGCAGTATATTCTTGAGAGAGAGAGAGTGCAGGGGGTTTAGTTAGATGGTTGTGGATATTAGGGATTAATCTCCTAATTAAATCCTGCGATGATAGACCTGCCAAGGGGAAGAGTGGTGCCAAAAAAAAAAATAAAAAACAAAAAACAGAAAATAGAAAAAAAAGAAAAAAATAAATCAATAACAAAAACAACAAAAAAACAAAAAAAACCACATGAGGGGGGGAAGGGGGAGGGGGGGGGGGGCGAAGGGGGGGGGGGAGGGGGGAGTGGGAGGGGGGGGGTGAGATGGGGAGGGGGGGGGGGCAGAGAAAAAAAAAAACCTCAAAAATTGTCCGCGACATCCGTGTGTAGTTCGGTGCAGCCTCAATTTTTAAAAAAATGGCTTTCGATCTTTGCATTGATATCAACATAAATTCCAACTACTTTCAATCAAATGGCAAGGAATTGTGCACGGAATCAAGCCAAAAATCACACTTTGAAAACTTAGCGTATAACTTTTCGCTCCTTAGCAAATTCAAGATAGTCTTCAAATGTCTATCATGTTCTTTCTTTAATTTTTGGAAATAGTATTTTTAAAATGTCATCGATGAATACAAACATGAAACTTATCAAATACGGCTGTGCATACTGCGATTCATCAATGTCCATGAATACTGCAGGTGCATTAGTCAGTCCAAAAGGCATTACCTGAAACTCATAGTGTCCATAACGAGTTCTAAATGCTATAATTGGAATGTCTTCCTCGCGTATGCGAAGTTGATGATAACCAGACCGCAAATCAATCTTCCCGAGGAAGCGGGGAGGGGGGAGGGCAGCTTGGGGGGGGGACGGTGGAACGCATTGCAAGCTTGATCAAATTAAGTCATCAATTCCTCGGGTAATGGGTATCGACTTCTTTGATTGCAACTTGTTTAGTTCTCGAAATCTAATGCACATTCGTGTGACACACATCCACACACACACTTCATATCTTGCTTGGGCACGGGAACAAGACCGGAGCTCCCCACGGTGACGAGCTCGGTCGGATAAAACCTTTTTCCAATAACTCTTGCAGTAGTTTGGACAACTCTTTCATTTCTGATGGTGCTAAACGATATGCGCACGGCGCCACAGGTGCCGCCACCAGGAAAATAAGATCAATACGGAAAAATTTCAAACTTGCCTGGGTGGCGGTAAGACCCCCCCGGGTAAAATCTTCGGTAAATACCTCGGGAAAATCTCGGATAACATGAAACATCTTCCTAACGCTATTCTTCTTCGATTCTTGTTCAGTATACTTAGGAGCTAAGAATAGCTCACAAAACCCGTTCCCTTCCTTCCTTCAATCCCCTTCGATATACTTTGAGCCTTAAATGGCAAGAAAACGATCATTCAATCTGAGAATTAATTCCTATCGCTTTCATATACTAACGTCTTCATTCTAGGGGAATCCTAACCTTTTTCTCTCCACATAAAATATAGCGTCGTTATATCTTGATAAACCAATCCAACACAATAATGATATCCAAAATCATTCCTAGTTCTATTACATCCAAATCGATTGGAAAGAATGGATTAAAAGGTTAAGTGTACACCCTATAAAAACATTATTGGTAACTTACTACTTTTTCCCGTTGGGCGAATACGACTTCATAGCTTAGTGTCTAAACTTAACCGGTTTAATAATTTATAAGGGTACTAAAATTTGTAGATACAAAACTTTTATCGGTACCCGAATCAAATAAAGTAGTAGCATATCGGTTGTTAAGTAAGAACGTACCAGTAATATAACAACCCAGAATTTTCATCAAATTCATATCAAATCTATTATTACTGATGATCCAATTATAACGGGGAAATTTTTTTCGCTTTATTACATTACTTGTATTGTCAATATCTCAGTATGTCATGTAACTTGCATAACTAAAGTAGACAAGCTCACGCAACCTATCTGGCAATCCTGTCTTCATATATGTCAAGAAAACATCATAACATGTCAAGTCAATATCATCATATTCTTTTTACACAGTACATTATTCCTGTAATGTACTATTCGCAACCGTTAAATATCAAAGACGGGCTTAAACATTATCGGGTATCATCTAAACCCTAATTTTGTGGAAAGATTAACATCTAAAGTATGAATGCTCAAGTACTAAAGCATATTACAAAGCAACATAACATCTCATTTTTAAATATAAAAGTCTCTTCAGTCAAGTACAAGTATCTAAAAAAGCTCAATGTACAAGTTCATTAAGCATGAATCTCTAAAATAGCTGTTTTACCTCCACTTCAAATTCTAATTTTTTTTCTTAACCATCACTGTGTTCAAGCTACTACACTAATAATCAATATGTACAACCTAATAATTCTGATATCCAAAACTTTCATACATCGTTTTTAACACTCAAAACCTTAATTTAAAAACCCTAAACTATACCCTACACACAGGAGCTAGTATCTAAACCAACACGACTCGTTTCGCATTTTTTATCCATTGTAAACAGAAACCAATACTTAAATAAGTTATAATAACATATATTATAACATTCTTCAAATCAGTAATCCATAATCATTTTCATCATTCTACTTCAATTATACAAGAAACGAATCCAGAAAACCCTAATTGTGCCCTAATTATGATTTTGACCCGTTTACTCATTTTCAGACCATCTCATTCTCAAGTAAGCAACCAAGAGTCATTTTAAACCCATAAAATGAGTTTACAAACCTTTATCTATCATTAACCATCCTTTCTTCAACAATGTACATATTTTATTAATAAAATGCCACGTCAGTTTTTGGAACAAATTTAGCCAGTTTAACCGGTAGTCGGTAAAAAAAGTGACCATATGGGCACGAAATTGAAAGTTGAGGTACCATATGGGCAATTTTTTTAGTACACGTATTATATGGGCACATTTGAGAAAGTACGCGACTATTTAATGCCAAAAACCCTTATTGTAAAAATAAGGACAAGTAGTGTTCTAATTCTCCTCCACAACTTGAGATATACAACGCCCACGTTGTATAAATATAACATAAAAAACGGGAAATTAAAGAATTAGAACAGAAAACTCCCCTGAGATTTGCTTGGTATGATCCTTCGTGTTTAGTATATGAGCAAGAATGTGTGTTGTAAATGTGTCTGAATACCAGCATGACTACAACACACATAGATTCCAAATAATAAGCACGCCAAATTCTTCATCTCATTCAGTAGGTTCCTGTATTAATGCTTAGAAAACAAAAATAATTTTATCTCGAATAATCGTCGTTTAGAAAACAAAATAAAAACGAAAACTAAATCTGTACAGGAAGTCGATACGCCGTATCCATGTTTCAGGATGCGCCGTATTGAAACCTGTATTAAAAATCCTAAGTACGAGTCAGAGGTTGAATACGATGTATTCATATTTATGAATATGCCGTATTGACAAGTCTGACAATAAAGTTTTAAAGTGTAGGAAAATAAAATGGATAACGTCCAGGTGGGGTCAATACGCCGTATCCATAGAGTTTAGATACGTCGTATCGACTACCTGGAAAGATAGACTCGATAACAAATTAAAAATACATTCTGGGTTGTCTCCCGACAAGCACTTTTGTTTACAGAAAAGTCTTTAAGTTAGACTTGCTCTAGCTTCAGTCCCATCCTTATAAAACAACTTAGGGTCGAACGGGATACCAAATGGCACATACAAATTTTTAATAAGATTTATTAGCATCCCTTCGTTAAAATAATTCCAAATCATGATATTAACACTTAATTCCGTAATAAAAGTTTCAGCAGTGAAAATTTACTAATTGCATCATGACATGTTTCCAAAAGTTTATTTGATCCTTGTACATAGGTATCAACGTCGATAATCATTACATTACGTAATGGTTCGATAGATATATTCCCCGAAGACTGCTTGATACCTATGGATAAGTCGTTAAGATACGAATCAAACAATAAGTTTGGTGTGTAGTCAGGCTATTTTTCTTTCTAGCTTATTAGGAGCTTATTAGTTGTTGAATTCAATCTCTTACTTGCTTATTAGTTCCCTTGTTGCTTGTCTTAGCTTATTTTGTCCCTTGTTTGCTTATTGAGGTTTTTAAGACCAAATCCATAACCAACAGTACTAACTCTTTAGTTAGTACTGTTGAGGGTTTAAGCCAAATTCTAGCTTATTCCATTTGCTTAATTGTGCTCCTAGTAGCTTATTAGGATGGTGTGATAAGCTGTGTGTGCTTATTTGCCCATATTCCCTTTGCTTAGGATGTGCCAGACAGTTAAAAAAGATAAGCCTTCACTACTAATTTTGCCGTTTTAAGCTTAGTTAAGTCCATCTGTCAGTTTAAAAGCCATTTTAGCTATTTATTATAGGACTCTAACCCATTAGTGCTTATTTAGGATAAATAGATAATTCATTAAGCTTATTAGTCAAAATTCTAGCTTATTAGTGTTAACAGGTAAAATACTTAGCCATTTAAGCCTTAAGCTAGTTTAAGCAACATCGACTTTAAAAGCCGTTTTCAGCTTAATCTTTAGCTTTTATAAAAAGTTGTAGTTTTAAAAATTGTTAAGCTCAAGGAGCTTAACAAGTTTGGTTCACAAAGTTTTTGAAAAAAAAAGAGAGGAGACAAGGGGTGACCCGGGTGAGCAAGACTCGAACCCGGGCCTCTACCCTCGATACACCTCTCTTTTTGTACAAGTCTTACCGCTGCGCCCTTGGGACTTCTCTGTTAGAGTCCCAAGGGCTTTAGTATTTAACCTCATTTGGGCTATTATAAAGTCTATAAGCTGTCTCAAATCACTTATTTGCGGGCTATCTAAAAAGCCAATTTTTTGGTTTCTTATTTTTCGTAGGATAATTGTAGTGTCTAGTATTTTAGGTAAATTTTCAGAATTTTTAAAAGTGATGATTAGTATTTTTTTTTATAATTTAATTTAGTTAAAAGTTTAAAAAATTCATAAAAAATACAAAAATTATCAAAAAAATATTTTTCTTTTTTAGAAAATTTTCTTTAGTCATATATTTTGTAGGAAAAATATAAAAACTTTCGTAGGGTTAATTTTTCAACCTTTTGATTTTTAAAGAACGGGGCTCGGGTGCGGTTTTTGTCTTGACTCGTTTTTGGGTCAAACGACCTCCGTTTTCAGTCTAGAGTCTTTTTTCATTCTTCGTTATTAGCCCCTAGAGTAGTTTAGAAGCAAAAATTTCTTTGTAGGGTTAATTTTGAAGATTTTAGAGTTTTTAACCCTTGTTGGGATTCGTGCTCTCATATTTAGCTTAATTTCATAATATCTTAGTTTTTCTTAATTCTTTTGGTTGTTATTGTTTTTAATTTAGCTTCACACTCTCAAAATCATTTCTCCTTCTTCAAACTTCATCCAATCTTCCGACTGTATCGATTTTCCAGCACAGCCTCGTTGGGGATTAACGACCCGGGAAAATTCTATACTGCTCCTGGTTTTATTGATTTGTTGTGTTTTTTAGATTATATATATATTTATATATTTTATTATATATTATATATATTATAGTTTAATTAATTAACAATCAATTTTTGGCGCCGTTGCCGGGGAGGCTGTGATACCGACTATCGTTGCTGTTGATCATTTGTGTTTGAAGCTGTGAATATTATCATATAAAAAAAATCAAAAATATAAAAACATTGTCTTTAATTATCAATAAAATTCACAAATTGGTAAAATACCAAAATATAATATTCTCAATTGAGGTATTATCATAATAACTTCCGGTGAACTTTGTGGTTCCCAATTCGAACAAAAGATTTAAAAACTTGCCTTTTGTGTCACTAGCGAGGTACGGTTCACCTTTTAAAGGATAAACAAACTATAAGAGGGGTATAAGGCGGGTTGTTCCTAGGAACTACGACCCTAAAGGAAAAAGGTTTTTAATAGCTTCTGCGCTTAATCCCTATTCCTGCCGCTCCTTGTGGCGTTTTTCTTTCGAAGAGATACCGAGAAGCTTGTCGATTTATTAGTTTAAGTCTTGTCTTTTTTCGTTGTCTGTTATTATAAGAAATTGTGAATTTACTTGATAAACAAAACCAAAAAAATTAGTGTAAAATTTTCCATTTTAGTGCACTGCGCACTGTCGTTCCCGAATCTCGCAATCTTCATAATCAAACACCAGGCCCCGACCTCAACTGTTGTTGAAACCCTTTAATCTGAAGCAACCATTTGAAAATCCCCTCCTCCCCCACCTCCAATGGATGAATCAAGTAACTATGGCTCAGATTGCTAAGCACCCAACCGCGGGTTACGAGATGCCATCGTTTGTGCCGAAATCTCACCGCGGACAACTTTGATCTTAAGCACGGTCTGCTTAACCTCGTCAAAACAAGTAATATCTTCGGACATGACAAAGAGATCCACATGCCCACACCGAAAATTCAACGAAGATCACTTCTACGATATGAAGTTTCCCGAACTCCCGAGTACGTCGGTAAAGCTATATGCTTTTCACTTTTTTCCTCGAGGGGCAGCCCGGATTTGGCTGAAAAAGAACCCCCTCATCGATTTCAAACAGGGAGAATTGATCTTGTCTCAAAATTCATCATCAAATTTTTTCCTCCTTAAAACCCAAATCTCCGAAATGAAATCACGGATTCAACAAAGATTGATGAACGTTTTATGAAGCATGGGAAAGATTTTAACGAACGTTCTTCGGGCAATGTCACATCATGGATTTTTCAGAGTTGCATCAACTCGATACAATTCTATAATGCCTTAAACTCTAACGATTCAAGCATCGTTAATTCCGCCGCGGGTGGCAACTTTTTAGAACAAAATCCTTCGTGATTCCTAAGAAACATTAAAGCAAGTCCAAAGTTCGTAATACACCTCAACAACCCGTTGTTTGACAAAGTGAGTGCGAGCACTTCCACCCCCGGAATCTCTTCCGAAGTTGCTGAGTTGAAAGATATGGTGAAAGCTTTACTCCTTGATAAGAAAAATCAATCTCCCGCTCCTACTCCTGTCAAAGCGGTTGAGGAAAGTTGTGTTACTTGCGGTGGTGCTCATTCCTACCAAACTTGTCCAGCCACTTCTGGCAATGTTATGCGAGATAATATCCAAGAATATGTCTCTCAAGCAGCCGCAGCTAACTTCAACCAAGGAAACACCGGTTATCGAGCCCAGATTTCAAATCAAATTCGACCACCCGGTTTTCCTCCCGTTCAAAACAATCATGTGCAAAATCAAGGAAACAATCAGAATCGTTACAACCAAAACCGAGGGAATTTTAATCAAGCTCCAGCTTACCAATCCCCGGTTCATCAAGGTCAAATCTATCGACCTCAGTGTTCAAACCTCCTGCTTATCAGCTCGCACCCAATCAAAGCTCCAGCCCCTCAGATTCAGGTGTATCAAAGGAAGATTTCCATACTACTTAAATCTAATGATGTGTAGATGAGAAACATCAAACTCAAGTCAAACATGCAAAATCAATTGAACACTTGGGCTACTTCAACATCAAAGACTTGAAAGTATGCTAAGTTTACTTCATCAAGATGAATTATCCGAGCCTCTACTTCGGAACTCCTCACTTGCTAGTAACACCGATACAACCCGAAAGAGGATTTAGGGTATTACCAACTCCGAAGTGGTCGTTGCTTACAAGGGGACCCACGATACATACTACTTCATCTCCTAAAGTAGTAGAACGTGAAACCCGAGGTCAAAAGGTACACGATGCATCCTACAATAACGAGCACCGAAGACGACCCATACCTCTTGTTGTCCCCTGGTAGTCAATCATGAAATCGATCACTGAACTCGCCAAATAATGCCTAGTTAGTGCTTCAAGCCAACCAAAAAAGCATCAATTCCATTTCCTTCAAGAAGAAACTGAGGAAGACGACGGTGAGAAAAGCTAACGACCAAATTGAGAAATCACTATGAAATCTTTAAAGATTGAGTATTTCCGAATAACTTTACGGATTCCTTGATGCCTTATGCCAAAAATCCGCCTCGACTCTAAAACCTTAAACGAAAAACAAGGAAAAGTTAGAGTGAAATGGATCGGGGGGAGAACGCACCAATGATGAGAATTGCTCAGAACGGTCCATCCTAAAACAAGTTACCAAAGAAACTTGGAGACCCTGGCCGATTTCTCATTCCATGTGAATTTTTTCATGGGATTAATACATGCAACGCCCTTGCCGATCTTGGTGCATAAGCATTAATCTTATGCCATATTCAGTCTGAAAACTCTCTCATCTTCCCGGGACTAACCCCAACTTCATGATGCTTGAGTTAGCGTTCCGTTCAAAATCTCTGAACCAATCTGTAGCGCTAAAAGACGTTATATGTACGGTGGGAAAGATCAATTTCCTGCAGATTTTGTAGGTCCGTCGATTTTGACCAGACCCCCCGCTACCTCTAAATTCTCGGGAGCGAGTTTCTTAAGACAAGTCTTGCATTATCCGATGTAAAACGAAGGTGAAATAACCCTTCGTGTTGACAGAGAGGCCATTACATTCAATCTGGACCAAACTTTGAGATACACGGCTGATTACGATCATATGACGGCAAACCGAATTGACGTCATTGATATGGCTTGTGAAGAATACTCTCAAGAGAGTTCTTTAGTTTCTCAATGTGATCCTCGTCGAGTGGCAATCCCACTCCTTACTAAGATCCAAATCGACTCTACTGTTTCACCAACTTAACTCCATTCGGGACAGTGATTTCTCCTTCGAAAAGCCGACTCTTTTCTTGCTTTAGAGGAGACCAACTTCACCGAATTTATCACCAACTTATTATAGACCCTGAACATGGGGGACATATTCTCCTCGAAGCAATCCTTAATAGTGACCCATCACCACCAACCTCCCAACAAGGCAATTATTTCCGGAAACTCGAAAAGATTCTTAATATCATTGAAGCAAACTCTTCATGTTAATGAGCCCCTTAAGGTGAAACTCAAGACTGCCACCTCATTTGGAATATGGCATTTTTGAGGGTGACGACAAAGTTGCCTGTCATAATTACAAAAGACTTAAAGAATGAGGAAAAGGCAGCTCTAATTGAGGTTCTAAGTCCCACAAGCGAGCCATCGCTTGGAAACTTTCTGATATCAAGGGTATCGACCCAGAGTTTTGTACCCACAAAATTCTCATGGAAGAGGACTACGAACCTACGTTTGTACTCACAAAATCCTTATGGAAGAGGACTACGAACCAACAGTTCAGAGTCAAAGACGGGTAAACCCAAAGATCCACGACGTCATCAAAAAAGAGGTTGAAAAACTTCTTGACGCTGGATTAATTTATCCGATCTCTGACAGTCCATGGGTAAGCCCGATACACTGTGTACCAAAGAAGGGTGGCATAACCGTCGTCAAGAATGATGATAATGATTTGATACCAACTCGATTGGTCACGGGGTGGAGAGTGTGCATTGACTATAGAAAGTTGAATGAGGCCACCCGAAAAGACCATTTCCCATTGCCCTTCATGGATCAAATGCTCGAAAGACTCGCGGGAAACCAATACTATTGTTTCCTCGATGGCTTCTCGGGTTATTTTCAGATTCCTATAGACCCGAAGGATCAAGAGAAGACAACATTCACATGCCCATACGGAACATTTGCCTACCGCCGCATGCCTTTTGGGCTATGTAATGCACCCGGCACGTTTCAACGATGTATGATGGCAATCTTCCATGACATGATCGAAAAGACAATGGAAGTGTTCATGGATGACTTCTCGGTCTTCAGAGATTCTTTCTCTACATGCCTATCCCATTTGGAAAAAATGTTAAAGCGGTGTGAAGACACCAATTTGTCCCTAAATTGGGAGAAAAGCCATTTTATGGTAAAGGAAGGCATTGTTCTTGGACACAAAATTTCTAAGTCGGGAATTGAGGTCGATCGTGCTAAAGTTGAAGTTATAGCCAAGCTCCCTCACCCGACTACTGTCAAAGGTGTCCGTAGTTTTCTTGGGCATGCCGGTTTTTACCGACGTTTCATACAAGACTTTTCAAAAATTGCCCGTCCAATGACCCACTTGCTTGAAAAAGAGACTCCATTTTTCTTCTCAAAAGAGTGTATCGAATCCTTTAATACACTTAAAAGAAAATTGACCGAGGCTCCAATTTTGATTGCTCCCGACTGGGACTTGCCCTTCGAACTCATGTGTGATGCAAGCGACTTTGCAATTGGGGCAGTCCTAGGGCAACGAAAGAACAAGCATTTCCAACCAATTCACTATGCCAGCAAGACAATGACCGAAGCTCAAGCACACTACACTACGACCGAAAAAGAATTACTTGCCGTAGTGTACGCTTTTGAGAAATTCCGGTCATATCTCGTTTTGTCCAATGTTTCTGTCAAAGAGCATAGTGTGACTGACCATTCTGCTATAAAGTATCTCTTCACTAAAAAAGATGCTAAGCCAAGACTAATGCGGTGGATCCTTTTGCTCCAAGAATTCGATGTTATCATCCGAGACAAAAAAGGAGCAGAAAATCTGGCCGCCGATCATCTTTCCAGACTTGAGAACCCTCATCAAGATAAATTCGAGAACAAGGAAATCACGGAAACATTTCCCCTCGAAACTCTTGGATCGGTTGCTCTTCGTGTTGATAGTACCCCATGGTTGCAGATTACGCAACTACACCGCGGGATTTCATTGTCAAAGGAATGTCATCCCAGCAGAAAAACAAGTTTTTCAAAGATGTCAAACACTACTTCTGGGACGACCCCTTTCTATTCAAAATATGTGCGGATCAAGTGATCCGGCGGTGTGTGCACGGCAAAGAAGCTCTCGACATCCTCGAAGCTTGCCACAATGGACCCACCGGGGGACATCATGGTGCAAATCTCACCGCCAAAAAGGTCTTTGATGCCGGTTTCTTTTGGCCCACTATTTACAAAGATGCACACGAGTTGGTTAAAAATTGCGACTCGTGCCAACGACAAGGAAAAATTTCACAAAGGGATGAGATGCCTCAAAATTCCATCCAAGTTTGTGAAATCTTTAACGTTTGGGGCATTGATTTCATGGGACCATTCCCGTCTTCACGAGGGAACGAATATATACTCGTAGCGGTCGACTACTTAACAAAATGGGTTGAAGAAAAAGCGCTCCCCACCAACGACGCTTGAGTTGTTTGCAAGTTTCTTAAATCTCTCTTCGCCAGATTCGGTGCCCCTCGTGCTATCATAAGTGATCGCGGAACCCATTTTTGCAATGACCAGTTTGCAAAGGTCATGCTTAAATACGGAGTCACTCATCGTCTCTCCACCGCATATCACCCACAAACAAGTGGGCAAGTTGAGGTATCCAATCGTGGCTTGAAATGAATTCTTGAAAGGACAGTGGGCGAGAACCGTGCCTCTTGGTCGGACAAATTAGATGACGCTCTCTGGGCCTTCCGCACAGCTTACAAAACACCCATCGGGTGTACTCCTTACAAGCTCGTGTATGGAAAGGCATGTCATCTACCGATTGAGCTCGAGCACAAAGCCTACTGGGCCTTGAAGCATGCTAACTTTGACCTCGAGACCGCGGGTGATCACCACAAAGTTTGAACTCAATGAACTTCGTGATCATGCCTATGAGAATTCTTTGAATTTACAAGGAGAAAACTAAGAGGATCCATGACGCCAAGATCAAAAACCGTGTTTTTAACGTCGGTGAACAAGTCCTGCCTCTTAACTCAAAGATTGAAGATGTTCTCAAGAGGTAAGTTGAAATCCCGTTGGTCTTGACCTTCACCATGCCCATGTTTTCCATATGGCATCGTCGAGTTATCCCAAAACTCCAAGCCAAACTTTAAGGTTAATGGTCATCGAATTAAGCACTACTTTGGAAGGTACATACCTAAATTAGTTGTCCCGGATCTCCAAACCTTCCCCAAGGACAAATGAATACGGGGATTGGGTCAAGCTTAGTGACCCTAAACAAGCGCTTCGTGGGAGGCACCCCATGCTTATCCGTAGTTATGTTATGTAGTAATGAATAAGTGTTTTTGTTGTGAGGAGGCTTGCCTCTTTCCTTTTCCATGTTTTGTGTTTTGTGTTGTATGTCCAGGATGTCCTGGATTTTTGAAGCCTCTCGTACTCATGGTTTTTGTCCTTCGGTCACAAGAGCTTTAAGTCCTCGGCTTCATTTGGGAATCCGATATCCTAATCTTATCGACTAACGTTTATCTTTAAGCATACTTAATAAACGGCTTAGGATTTACGTAGAGACCCTTCGTAAAACATTGAGGACAATGTTTCATTCTAGTATGGGGGGATCTTCGATTTGATTGTGCCTGCAGCTGTTGTTTTCACGTAATCCCGTTTTTACCACCAAAATTTCAAAAAAAAAAAAAATTTTAAAAATTTTCAAAAATAAAATAAGTGTTTTGTCACAATTTTGACTTTCCTGCTGGGTAGAATAAGAATAAATTTTGACTCGATCGAGCGTGTTGAGCTCTAGCTTGTTCCTTAACGTTTAGACTAAGCGTTCGCGAATATTCGCGAAGAACGAAAAATGATAGTGTTAATTATGAGTGGGATGCTAAACAAGGATTATTTGGAAATCTTAAGAGCTCATGTGTGTAATTTGTCGCTTTTTCTCCCATAAGCTCTTAACCTGATTAATATACGTGCTATTTTTGGAGATTAAACTTAAATCAATAATTTTTATGTAGTATATAGCAAAAACTTTAGCCTTAGTTCAAATTTATACTTGAATTTTTCAAAAAGAAGTCTTCTCTAATAAATATATATAATAGTATAGTAATATATATATATAATGATGATGAAAAATGAAAAAATATATAATAAATATAAAGTGTGGGCTGACAAAAGTTTTGGTTGCAAATTCCTGCGCGCTCACAACCTTATGTTTGCAGCCTTCTAAAGAAAGCCCATAGTAAGAATAATAATCCGAGACTGATAAAAGTTTGCTGCATCTTGCCGGCTCACAACCGATGTTGCAGCCTTCTAAAAGGTCGAAGGTTACAATTGCATAAGTGTTTAAAATTAAGTGTGAATTAATAAATAAAAGATCCTTTTGTTAAATTAAATTGCTTTTAAACACAGACTATTCTATTTATAAAGCTAGGTGTTATATGGCAAACCTAAGAGTATTTGAAACCTAAGTCCTGATCCCGATACTAAGTCTCTGATGAGGTGTCAAAAGCTGGTCACTTAGCCGCAAGGTGGGATGTGCCGAGATTAAAGTCGCTACAAATGGGATGATCTCGCCTTCAATACTCATTATTCTCGGTGGAACATGGAAAAATAGAATTTTGAAAACATTGATCCAAATTGAAAAGCAAAATTACACATACACCTATATATAATAATAGCCGAGAGTGAAAAGTTCACAAGTTTGCAAATATGCAGTAGTGTTAGCATTTAACTCAATATTTGCATGATTTTTCATTTTAAGCTTGGTTTGGAACAGTGAAAAAGTCGGAGACGAAGAATCTTACACCTTTTTGGGGCAATTCTCGATAGAAATGCATCTTGTCTAATAACCCTAAAATTTAAAAATAACGAAAGTCAAATAAATTAGTTAGTTGCTCTGAAATAAAAAAAACAACAAATATGTGTAGGATAAGAAGAATAATTTAAAAATGGTTAAAGACGGGCTTTTCAAACCTTATGAGACATTACTTCCCTTTTGACTAGACATCTAGCTACTTTTTCCAAGGTTTTTGACATAAGGGAGATCGAATTTCTTGGTTTTCTAAGTGCTTACTTCTTAGCATTGCTTGAGGACCCACCAATACTTAGTATGCGGGATTTTAGGTATGTGCTTACTTACACATACCATTTTCCATAAAAATCAGACTTAAGAAATGTCCCAATACGTACAAAATACATTGTTTTTTATTTTTGTTACTTATTTGTGTAGGAACCGGATTTCTGGTCCGACAAAAGGACAAAAAATCAAGCAAAAACAGACAAAACCAAGTACGGGATGAAAAAGCATAGGAAAAGGGAAAAAGATAAAGTCAACAAAAGTCAAAGCAAGAAGACCACCATGTCAAAGATAATACAACTTTAGGGACCAAATTTTGCAAATCCTAAAGTTGTATAACAAGGATGAAATACTCCAAGGACTGAATATGAAACAAGCCCATATATAACTTTAGTGGGCCATTCTGCCAAACCCCTAAAAGTTATATACAAAAGGACATGCATTTAATAAGCCCTTATAACTAAAGGTGCTAGATTCTGCCAATTTCATTTTAACATTATGACCTACAGACGAATTGTGCAAAAGTCCCATAAAACTGAGGACCTCATGTTGCCGAAGCTCCCAAACTTCACCCTGTCAAACATTTAACCAAATATCCCTCCCAAACAAACCTCACGACTATTCACGCATCCTCCCCCCTCATCGACCACTGTTCACAACCAGCCAAAAACCCTTAATACCACCCTTCCCTACCCCCACATGGGATATTGTACACCTTAGCAATCCCTTAAATAACTATTGGCCAAGGGAATCAAATGTTGAGATTACTCGGATTAGGCTCCAAGGAGATTTGAGGGCTGAGATGAATGTTAGGGTCTCACTCACACAACAAAAACACATTGTGTTTTCCCTCTCTGAAGAAACACATGAAGAAGAAGACAAAAGACCAAAGATGCTCAAGACTTAGTCGATTATATATATAGTTCTTTGTAAGCCATTGTGGAGGTGGGAAGTAGTTTTTTTAAGTTAACCTAGCTTATTTTTAAGTCATCTTTGCTTATTGTCTTTTAGTCTACAAGTATTGTAACCTGTTTTTAAGATTAATGAAAGATTGAAGTGTTTCAGTTAACCTTTGAATTTATGTTGTTTACTTATTATTTAAAAGTGTCTCAAGCTATTTTAAATACTCATTTAAGCACACTAGAAATCTGTTTCAAGTTAAATATAAGTACTTAAGAAAATTCTAAAAAAAACCAAAAAGAAATCCACATTTCAAATTACCTCAGCAACCATGGATGATAAGCTTACTTTGGAAGAGCTTATAGACCCACTAGCTTGTCTTTTGACAAGCTAGAGCTTGTAGAATCTTTATTTAACCCTGTTTAGAGCAAGGGTTTGGTAAGTTTTTCTTGTTTTTCCATTTTAGCTTTTCTACTGTTCATCTGCTTATTGCTTTATATAACCTATCTATTTTCTAGTTTTTCCGGTTTAATCATTGTCTTTTAAAGTCATATTTTTCTTTATTATGTTTATTGATATCCTTTGTTTTAAGTTTTTGCTCCACAACTGCATATTTGCCTTTGATATTGCTCTTATCATAAGTGCTTATTTAACTGCTTAATTCTTGTTGCTTTTAGCTTATTTTTGCTTATTTAATCTTTGGTATCATCTGTCTTCAAAATCTTTACCTTAAATCTTTATAAGTCAGTTTTAAAAAGCACTTTAGAAAGTTAAGGGAGTGTTTGGGTTAAGGGTACAAAACGGGTCACATTGGTTTAAAAATACTGTGGGTCACTTTGCTCACTTTGAAGCAAACATTTTTAAGCGCACTCTTAGTCAGTTTTTGACAAAAATTAAAGTAAAAAATGAGTTAAGGTTTTTCTAAATAACTCCTTTGAAACTGTTAGTCCAAAACAGTCCAAGAAGCTTATTTGGTTAAGGACATTTTAAATCAATTTTGAGTCTTGTCTTAGTGTCTTTTTAGAGTCTCAATTCAGTTAAGTTAAAGTCATCTTGGTTTCCCTTTGTTATGTTAAAATTTGTCAATCTTTTTAGTCAAACTTTTAGTTTTAAAACTGCGATTTTTTATTTCTCAATATCAGATTGAAAAAATGATTTCTAGCTTATGAAATTTTGTGTACAAGCTTCTTTTGAGTCACTCTAAATCTATTTTAAGCTATTTCTCATTTTTGAGTTATTTGCCAGCTTATTTATAAGCTGGCTTTTAGCCTATTTTTCTTTGTTAGATCTCCCCTGGTGCTAGCACCCGTTTTTCTAGCCGTTTTTCTTGGCCTCCTTAAGATAGATTAGTTTATATTTTTGCATTTTTAGGAAGCCTATAAGCTACTCTTTAAGATCCTATAAGCCAAAAACCCCTCTAGGGGCTATTTTTTAAGCTCAAAGTGTGCATTCGTGACTGTTTTGCCTGCGTTTTGCCCCTTAGCTTATTTGAGCTTATCAATGCTATTTATTGTGCTCTGTGCTTTATATTTGTTCTATTAGCATATTAGTTAAGTTTTGCATTTGTCTTAGCATTAGTTTATTCCTTTCCATAGTTTTTACTTTGCCCTTAAGCACCCACAGTTTAGCTTAGCTTGGGCTTAGTTGAAAAGTAAGTCTCTCTTTTTTGTTGCTTATTTATGGCTCTTCTGTTTGATCTTTTGTGCTTATTTGTTGCTGCATTAGCTTATTAGGTTAGTTTAAGCTTGTTCTAGCTTATTTGGATTTGTCTTAAGCTTATTTGAGCTTATTTGATTCTTAGTGTAAAATTTTAAGTGTTTTAACCCTTTCTAGCTGTTCTCTTTCTTTAGCTTATTGTCATTGCTTATTTTTGCTCTATTTTGCTCTTTAGGAATAGCTTATTGCTTATTGTAGCTTATTTCCATTTTCCATAAGCTTACTAGAGCTTAAACTGCCTAACAGTTAAGCACTTTTTAGTCTTAGTATAAATTAGCAAACTGCCACTTCTTTTAGCTTATTTCATGCTTATTTGCTATTGTAATTTTTCTTTTTTTTAAAGTTTCTTATTTTATTTAGCTTGTTCAACAAAGTGTAAAATAGAAATAAAAAATGTTGGGATTAAGGGAGGCCCCAAGTGAGCAAGACTCGAACTCGGGACCTCAACCCCATCAACCAACATTTTATAACACACTCACTACGATGTGCTGCAATAGTTCATCCGGTAGTGAGTTACAAGATTTATTCTATATAGGCATTTTAGCCCATTAAGCTCGCTAAGTTGTCTGTTTGGTATGTAGTTTTCTTATAAGTGCTTATTTGAAATCCTCAGCTTATGGCTTGCTTCTTTGTGCTAATTTCTAGTCTAGAGTAGTTTATTAAGTTAGTCTTAGCTTATTTTGTTTATGTCTTTAGCTTATTAAGGCATTTAGTGGAAGCAGCATTAAAAATTAAAGCAAGCATTACTAACTCTAAGTTAGTACTGCTGAGCTTATTTAAGCTTATTCTTGCTTAAATTGTTTGTTCATTTCTTTTCAAAACTAGCTTATTAGGTTAGAAGTTAGTTGATAGTAGCTAATTTGATTTTGTTTCTAGCTTATTTTAGCTTTTAGCTTATTAAGTTTTGTAAAAAGTAAAAAAAAGTAGTCAAGTGCTTTCTGTTTGTTTTAAGCTCATTTAATGGCTTATTGATTAGCTTTTAGAAAAGTTGTTTTCACAAAAATAGCTTATTATAAGTTGTTTTACAACTTTACTTTTTAGGTTTTTGCAAAATAAAAAAAGGGGAAACTAAGGAAGTCCGGGGTGAGCAAGACTCGAACCCCCGACCTCAACCTAGCATCAACCCTTTTATAAACCTCACAACACACACCCTCACCAACGTGCCCTTTGGACTTTTTCTAACTTTGCACAAACAAACCTTTAACCCTTTTTTTAGTTTTTGTTATATTAAGCACTTCGAGTGCTTATTCGATTTTTCCCGTCTTATTTAGTTTAGCTTCTTAAGTTTTGACATTTTTCCTGCATTCTGTTTACTATAAGCTATTTTTAGTATTTTTCTTAGATTTTTAACTCAAAGTTTAGTATTTTTAATCATTTATTTTTGTTAAAAACTTTAAAAAATCATAAAAAATAGAAAAATAATCAAAAAAATAATTTTCTTTTTTTATAAAATTTTCTTTTATCATAATCTAGCTTAGGTTTGAAATTTACTTCAGTAGGGTTAATATTTTGAAAGTGCAATTTTTAAAGAACGGGATTCGATCCCCGATCTTATTTTCTTCGTTTTCAAGCTTTTACCACTCTCGTTTTAAAATTTCCTTAGCATTTTCTTTTAAATAGTCATTTAGGATTAGAAAAATTTTAGAAAAGCATTTAGGGTTTAATTTTAGTGTTTTTGCTTATTTGTCGTGTTTTATTTTATTTCCCGGTATTGTTTTTTCCGTAGTTAGATTTAATTGTGCCTTTATTTGCTCACTATTAGGATTTTAGAAAACAAATCATCTTGGAACCAATTCAAGTCATTGTCCAAATAACAAACGAGGTCTCAATTTCATAAATCTTTGGGAAAACGACCTGGTAATCACTTACCGGTTAAACGTGTAGTTTTTTTTTTGTAAGATTTTTCCTATTATCTTTGTCCTCAAGGGTAGTTTTGGAATTTTCTATACTAGATATTATTATACGTATTATAACTTTACATTCCGAAACATCAAGAGTCAATATACAAAGGATGTAATTATCGTGGGGATGAAATGAGCAAGGGGGAGCTCGAAGATATGTGGGTAAATATCATGGAGTTGATTAAACCGTGGTGATAGAAGACTTCACTAGGATGATGCAAGCTCACTTTTATAGGAAGATAGGATCGGGGATTGTCAAATATGATTAAGGGTTCATCCATACACTAAATACTTTACCTTTTTTACTTCAAAATCGCCTTCAACCTTCAGGTTTTTCTTATACTTTCAACTTATATACTTGAAGTACCTACATTCCTATCATGTCTTCATCTCATCTCTCACGACCTCTTCAAAATTATCCAAAAAACACAAAACCACCTCAACCTTATTTCTTATGTTTTCTTCTTATTCTTCCAACCTATATACTTGGAACACCTCTCTCTTCCTCATACCTTCAACCTATACACTTGAAGTACATACCTTCTTCTCTGGACTACATATCATTTCTCATGACCTTTTCTAAACTATCCAAGAAACACACAATCACCTTCACCTTTATTTCTCATATCCTCTCCTCATACCTCAAACGTATATACTTGGAGCACCTACCTTCTTCTCATTCCTCCAACCTATATACCTGGAGCACTTACCTTTTTCTCATGTCTTCTACTCAAACCTCCAACCTATATGCTCCAACCATTATCCATATTATACCTTTTTGCTTCAACAAAAGGGGAGAAGGGAGTGTAAACGAGTAACTTTTAAACTTTACTATGTGTTATAGTTTACATATTTTGTCATCATCAAAAAGGGGGAGATTGTTAGTGCAAATATTACGATATCTAATCTTTATGACCTCTTTATGTTTTGGTGATGACAAACATGTGACTTGTAATACGTAACGTAAAGTGCGCAAGTTACTCGTAATCACAAATCATCAATGCATACATGCATCAATATCTCTCGACGTCTCAAGTCTGCATCAACACGGACATTTGTCTACACCCGACGTAAATCATGTAAGGTATGTACAAACAACATTAAACTTGTAGGATGATCAAAGAAATAAGTTCTTGTCTTAAACTTTACATTTTTATAAATGTAACAAAACAATTTCTCAAAAATTAATTAGACAAATTATTTTTGAATTATAAAGAAATTTTTTTATGTGGTAATTATTTCAAAATTAAAATCTGGCCATTTTCTCCCTAAAACAAGTCAAATTTTCACCAGATAAATTTTTCACCACAAGAAGATAAAAATATGAGCGTCTGTCGGGGTGGCCCCCTTAAATCCCCGGCGTCCCCCCTAATATATCTGGGGGCCGCCACTTTCAGACAGATAATTTTTCAGCTTCTATAAATAGTGGGTCACTTTCAACTATTTTCAGAACCTTTTGTACATATTTCTTTCAGTTATTTTTTCTCTAGATCTTACTAAATCTCTCTAAATTTTTTGATCATTTAACTTGTTTAATCTTGTTTAAATGTGATCCAATCTTTTATCCTTTCCTTATTCTCTCAAGTGCAAGAGAAGAACTTTAGTCATCGTCAAGATACGAAGTTATATAGTCTAGTTAGTCCATTTGTAACATTTGTTACATATAGATCGAGTCCATGTCTTCCAAACCTTAGTAGTGTATAGATCCGAATGGTGTGTATATTCAGAAGGGTTGATTGTGTGTTGGTTAGTATTTTAGGCCTTAAAATACATTGGTGAAGTGGTAGATTGGTTCTAGCTAAGATTAGGACTCGAAATTTAGCTTAGTGTCAGAAAATATTGTAAGCGACATGGTTTATGTGTTTAGGCCATAAAACATAAAGTTTGTTATGTTGGCCATAAAACATAACGGGTTTGGTTGTACCCGAAGAAGGACTCGACATCTAGCTTAGTGTCAAAAAATAATGTAAGCATTGGTATAAGGTTTTCTCCGCCGAAAGGGAGCTTGTTGATTAGTGAAGTAACTCTCAAGTTGGATACTCAAGGAGTGGAGTAGGGCGAAGAGGAGCTTCGTGACCGAACCACTATAAATCACCATATTAATATTCATTTTCTTTTACCTTTCGCTTTACTTATTTCATTAAATTTATTATGCTCATGATTGTGTGAATGGTTATGTATATCTTGTTAGTTAAGGTTATGTAGCTCTTTGTACTAAATGTTGTGAGTGTGGTTATATTGTCAGAAGATGCGTTAGCTATTGTAAACATATTATCGATACTTCTCATATTGTGTCAAACTTGATCGGGTAATTGATACAAAAGATTTAAAGTTTTTAAACGGAAACGTATTCACCCCCTCTACGGTTTCCACACTAAGGAGGATCAAACCCAATCAATCTCTCAATCAATTTTCATGATTACGGCTCGCGATCTTTGGAAGGTGTGTAATGATTATGGAGTCGTTGTGGATGCTTTCATTCCTTATAAGAAATCAAAAGCAGGTAAGAGATTTGCTTTCGTCCGGTTTATGAAGGTTGATAATATTTCTCCTTCTCACCCCTCTAATGCTAATGAGAGGAATTCACCGGGTTCTTATGTCTCTATTCTTAAATCAGGAAAAATGAATAACGTCATGTCTGATTAGGTTCTTTCCATCTTTGATTCTTGATGACTCGTGTATTTCGGATAGAGATTTTAGCTTGTCTCTTATGGTTAAAGTAAAAGATATCACTACCATGCATAATCTATACATTATTCTAGAAAAGAAGAATTTTTAGAACTTGCCACTCACTTATTTGGGAGGCTTATAGGTCCTTATTGAAACGGCCTTTATCTCTGCCAAGGAGAAACTCTTGAATCATACAGGTGGGGGTCGTGGTTCTCCTCTCTGAAATAAGCTTGTAACTCTTTCGTTAGTGATGAGAGAGTCATTTGGATTTCTTTCGAAGGCTTGCCTCTAAAAGTATGGACCCATAATACATTTGCTAAAGTGGCATCTAAATGGGGTGACCATGTTAAATGGGAGTATTTAGCTGAAAAATCTCTATTTTGTAAGCGTTTGTGTGTGAAAACTAAGCTCAACGAGATAATTGATGGACGTTTTAAAGTTATTATGAAAGGTTCAGTGTATTGGGTTCGTGCAAAGGAAACGGAAGTCTATGATCCATTTATTTGTAATGATTCTTATGAAAGTGAGTCATCTGATGATGAAGAAGATGCAGAAGATGACGGGTCACAGTCAAGAGATAAAGTTACAGCAGATAATGATGTTGAGAGGGTCTCCGAATAAAGTTGTATGCACAATAACGACTTACTTTATGATAACAACCACAACAATATAATGGCAGATAAGGATAAAGTTCTATCTGAGGACCCTTTTAATTTATATGATATCCTGAACAAGAGAAATGATAGTGGTGACGACTTAAAATATCCACCTGATTTTACACCAAGTGGGATTAACGTGGAGGAGGTGAACAAAAAGGTAAAAAGGGCTACAAGTAACGAGGTAAATGAGCATGCTAATTCTACTTCAAATAAGCTTGAAGAGTTTGTTCCCAAAGGAAAACTTTTATCGAATAATAGTGTTTGTTCGAAGAGGGTTCACACAGGCGGTTCAATATTGCAATTGATGGTCGAGTTAGTTAATGTAGGACAAACTATGGGCTACAATATGGAGTGGTGTATGCGAAACATTGAAATCATTATCGGCTCACAAGGATAATGCAACATTGTCAAATGATTTTTTTGTCCTTAAATATTCAAGGACTTGGTCATAAAGCCAAAAAGGGTGGGTAAAGGAGTTGTGTATGAAACATCATGTTAGTTTTGTATCTCTTCAAGAAACTTAAATGGAGAGTATGGAGTTGATTACTATTAAGACGTTGTGGGGTAATTCTTCTTTTGATTATGCTCTTAGTTCTTCTTTAGGTAACTTAGGGGGTATTTTATGTGTTTGGGAGCCTACTTTGTTTGTCAAATATAACATTACCTCATCTGATAATTTCTTGGCTGTTATGGGTACTTGGGTTCCTTCGTCTTCCAAACTCCTTATCATTTCTGTTTATGCTCCCCAAGATCTAATAGAAAAGAGGGTGTTATGGAATTACATCCTTCATCTAATAGATCGATGGGATGGAGATTGTGTGATTATAGAGGACTTTAATGAAGTTAGAATGAAACAAGAAAGATATGGTTCGGTTTTTAACGTTCAAGGTGCTAACGCTTTTAATAGTTTTATTTCCTTAGCAGGTCTGATTGATCTTACTCTTGATGGTTATGCTTACACTTGGGCCTACAAGACCGCCAATAAGACGAGTAAGTTGGATAGATTTCTAGTTGCTAAAGGCTTAATGGTTTTGTACCCGTATCTTTTGGCTCTTTGCTTGGATAGAAATCTATCAGATCATCGTCCTATTCTTATGCGAGAATTAAGCATTGATTATGGTCCTACTTTATTTAGATTTTTTCCCTCTTGGTTTAACTTGGATGGTTTTGACAAAATGATAAAAGATACATGGAAGAGCTTAGCCACTGTTGACTCGAATGATATGATTAATTTAAAGAAGAAACTTTAAGCTCTCAAAATTTTCATTAAACAATGGACCAAAAATGCTAAGAAAAGCTCTTATAAGGTGAAGATCTCCATTCAATCCAAACTTTTTGATATCGACAAAATTCTTGACCAAGGCAGTAATAATGAAGAGATTTTATCCGATAGATCTTTGTTGTTGAAAGAACTCAACGACATTAATTCTATTGACTCATTGGAAGATGCTCAGAAATCTAGAGTTCGTTGGGCTATAGAAGGTAATGAGAATACAAAGTTCTTTCATGGTATTCTTAATAGTAAACGTTCTCAGTTAGCTATTTGTGGGACCCTTATTGATGACGAGTGGATTGTTGATCCATTGGCTGTGAAAAGTGTGTTCCTAAAATACTTTTCTACTCAATTCTCCTCGCCCGTCTCCCCTCGTATTTGCCTTGCTGATCAATTTACTAATAGGTTATCATTGGAGCAACAAGTTGATCTCGAACGAAGCATCTCTAATGAGGAGATAAAGAGTGCGCTTTGGGATTGTAGAATGAATAAATCCCCTGGTCCTGACGGATTCACTTTTGAGTTCTTTTGTAGATATTGAAATCTTTTTTAATATGATATTATGGTAGCCTTTAAAGAATTTTTTTGCTTCAGGTACTTTTCCCCTAGGGTGTAATTCTTCTTTCATTGCTTTAATCTCTAAGATTCATGATGCAAAAGTAGTCAAAGATTATCGTCCTATAAGTTTGATTAGAAGCTTTTATAAAATTATTGCCATGATTTTAGTTAATAGACTTAGCTTTGTCATCTCAGGTCTTATTAGTGAAGTCTAATCAGCTTTTATTTCCAACTTTCAAATTCTTGACTGTCTATTTATTCTTAATGAACTTCTTTCATGGTGCAATCATAAGAAGTTTAAAGCTATGATCTTTAAAGTCAATTTCAAAAAGGCATTCGACTCTATACGGTGGGATTACTTACACGATATTTTAAAGATGTTTGGTTTTGGTGATAAGTGGTGTGATTGGATAAATGGTTGTCTCAACTCCGCCATGGGATCGGTTCTCATTAATGGAAGCCGTTCATCAAAATTCCAATTTCACAAGGGTTTGAAACAAGAGGATCCTTTATCTCCCTTTTGTTGCAATCTTGAAAGCTTGACTTTATATCCGTACTTCTTCATCAATACATAACTTCATCTCTTTGACATACTGAAGAAGAGGTTGATATCAGAGTTTGCGGAAGCTTTAGGTTAATCTTTCTTGATGTTATAACGACATTGAGTCTTGAGTATGAGCATGTGGCTATGAACTTGACTTTGCTGGAAAGAGGTTTCTGCATCTCCATCTTTATGTAATCCTGAAATAAAATAGTTAGCAATAAAGCTTGGTGACGAATATGGCTTTGTCATTCGTCAAAGTTCGGTTGCATTAACCTCCGGTTCTATAAGGACCATTTTACTGTATAAATACTGTACCTGTGATCAGGTAGATTCATTAAAAGAACCTCTTTGATAGGGTTTCCAGCTCAAAGTGCTAGATCCTCTAACGCAGGTGCATTAGATTTACTATACTTGCTAGTATCTCTTTACCGGACACCTCAAAGCAGGCTACCTCACTAATAGTATATAGAATGGTAAGAGTAAATCAGTGAGTTACTATCTCACCGATTGAAGAGAAAATTGATTTGAAAATCAATCGACGTGTCACTAGTAAAAGTGTTTTTTGTAACACATCGAGAGTTTTAAGCTTTTATCAAAAATCATCCTCTGTTAATTCATAATCTGGACCGAATCGATGCCCAGTGTCACAAGTTTGATCCATTTAGGATCTCACAAATCACCTACCTAGAGCTTGTTTGATGTTGGCTCTAGCAGAATTTCCATCTTCACTATGAATACTTTCGCATCACTCGGATGTTCTGGCAATATCACAAGAATAATGCATAGGACTTTTAAGATAATCCTTATTTTCACAGTGTGTAAAAGACAAGTATATTGGAATAGTGTCCTAACGAGATTTATTGATGATCTCTTGGCTCTAGACTCAATAGTACGTTTTGGTTTTAATGATCGGAGGCTGAAGCTGATTGCCACCTTTTTAAAATCAACTATCTTGGAGTGAGAAAGTCAATAGATAATGTGTTTAGTCTTCATGAGAATTGAAACAAAAATCTTTTGAGAGATTCTGAGTGGCTAGGGAGAGTTGTGCATTGCATCACTGGGTCCATGATGTCAGTCTTCAATGTCAGCTGTGGAGTTTGATCTAGGCTGATCTAGGATATAATAACAAAGAACATAGATACGAATTTGCACAGCTGAATAAAAATAAAAATAATGTTATTTAACAAGGTTTTGCATTCATATACACCAAGCCCCGATTCTATATGACTAGTATAGAATGATTACCTAACTGTAACAGGATCAAAGACACTTTGATCTTGAGGCTAAACCATACTTTAGATGTCTACATCTTTTCTTGTGCACGCACATACATTTTTGCACTTTGCACACATAAAACTATGTCTAGGGATCTCTTTATATAGATAGTCCATAAGACTTACAAAGGAAAACTAATTGTATTAGGAAACTAAATCTTCCTAATCTTTATCTTCATATCTTTGACCAAATCTTTTAGAATCCTCCATCTTTTGTAGAATTACAATCTTGATGACTTTGATCCTTTTGTTTTCCTTTTATTTCATTCTTATTTCATTGTTTTGTATCATTGTTTTTGTATCATTGTTTTTGTATCAATATTTTTGTATCATCAAATCAATAATTCCCAACATCAGCAATCATCATTGTGATTCTAACAGTAGATGTATTGACCCGGTTTCTGCCTAGGTGTATGGAGGGCTTCATTCTTTTCACCCTTTATCCGTATAATTCTTTTTCATTCTTCAACCCCTTCAGTGCTTACCGAGACTTCATGACTAGTACCTTGTTGTGTTTGTTCTAGTACTAGCTCCATTTTAGTCGGCACTATTCCCTTATTCTTACTTTTACTCCTTTTTATGTCATACCTAAGGACTTCAACACCAACTAGTGGATTGTCCCTGGGTAGATCCCTCCGGTTCTGGCTAAATCATGGGAACTAATACCTAACCTTACCAACCTTATAACTTCGATAAAATTAAATGCATGATCGGTCTTTTGGTTCAGTTCTCCTTACCATAAGACCAATTGAAAACTCAATCAGGGTACTTGTGATATAAATATCAGAGCTTTTTGTACCTCGATTGTTTTAGCTTTTTAGACATGCTCCCCCTCAACATGTGCACTGATATGCGAAAGTGTTTAGCACATGTAGGATGAAGTACACACATGAGTCCATAAAATCACATTTTTATACGTTTTCATATTTTAATAACATTTTCTCCCCTTATCAAAAATTTCAAACCCTTTTATA
>BQNB010053863.1:0-33121 GCA_026074375.1 Tanacetum coccineum | reverse complement strand
ACAATTTACCAAAAATTGTATGGTTCTCAACTCACCTTGCTTCACGGTTAAGAGTTGGCTAGTCCAGGATTAAACAGTTCCTGTTAAAGACTAATTAAATCTGTTGATAGTTGATAGTTTGCTAAAAACTATATGGTTATCAATGCACCGTGTTATGACAATAAAGATTGGCTAGTCTAAAAGCAAACGGCTTTTGGTAAAGACAAGTCAAATCCATTGATAGTTGGTAGTTTACTTAAAACTACAAGGTAATCAATTCACCTTGTTGTTTACAATGAAGAATTGGCTATCCCAGAGTAAACGACTACTGGTAAAGGAATATGAAATCCGTTAATGGCTGGTAGTTTGCCAAAAATAACAAAGCCAACTTAGTTGGATGTTGCTGTGTTGCTGAGAAGACGTGTTGCTGATAAAGATGGATAGCTGAAGATGTCAAAATTATCAAAGATCAAGATCAAGATTTGACAGAATGGTTGGATACATCCTCCAAGAGTTCAAGATGAATAAACTGAAGAAACATGAAGGTTAACAAGTTAAACAACCATGTGTAGGGGAGGGTTGTTGGGAATTATGCATTCCTGACTTAGTACCGCTAGTTATATTACTTAGTACCGCTAGTTGTAATTAGTACTGACAGTACAAAGTGTTAAGTACTGATCAGTTAGTTAGTACCGTTAGTATAAAATAGTTAGTACCGTTTATGAGATATGCATGAGATATCTTAGGAAAGGATATGCATGATCTTTGTACGCGTTTTGTAAAGCCCATTAGGGTTTCCTTAGTCTATAAAAGGAACCCTAGGCATAGTTAGTAGATATAGTTCTACACAGATCATAGAGATCGAATAGTAATCATAGTTTGTAATCTGTAACCTAGGCAGATTCAAGGTTTAATATAAAAGTTCTTTTGTGATATTTAAATATTGTTCTTCTTAGCATTATTGATTAGATTCCGCATAATCAATAGTGTTTACTCAGTGTTTCATTATTGTTGCTTTAGAATTATCTAAAGGAGCAAACTCTTTGCAAGTTGAAGGTTAAGATCTATTCAGTAAAACGATCCAACAACGTTTGGTCATCATATTAATGGACAAGGTAGGGAGGAAGTCAGAAATAACATGTTTATACCCAATCATACAAGAAAATTTCATTTTGTAACAACTTTTGAAAGTAGGCTCATTGACAATAATATTTTCATCAAGGGTTGGCTCAAAGTTATTATCTTGATCCATCCTAGGTTCTAGAGGCTCATCCAAATCATTTAATTCAATATAATTACCATAGTGTGGGTCGAATGATTCATTAACTGCCTCTCCTATAAGCTTAGTTTTAGAATCAAGATTCGTTCCTTCTTTCAACATATATACCCTTCTAATTATGCTAGTAGCTGGTTTAATGCTTTTGAAAACAAGTTTCTCTTGCCCAACCCTTAGAGTAATTTTTCTTTTGAAAACATCTATCTTGGCATGGGCGGTAGACAAGAATGGTCGTCCGAGGATCAAAGGGACATTGTTATCCTCGGGTATGTCTAAGATAATAAATTCTATGGGGAAAATAAATTTACCAATTCTAACTAGCACGTATTTAGCAATACACCTTGGATGTTTAATTGTTCTGCCAGCCAGTTCAATAGTTAACCTAGTGTGAGCTAAATCTCCTAGGCCAAGGTTGGTGTAGGTAGAGAGTGGCATAACACTTACACTTGCTCCTAGGTTAACAAGGGCTTTATCAAAACAAACATTATGAATAAAACAAGGTAGAGTAAAGCTTCCTAGGTCTTTTTCTTTCTAAGGCAAGGTGTGATCATAGGTTTCCATAATCTTCAGTTCACATGCCTCCTTCCAATCATCACAGCAGTAACCATGTAGTCGCCTAGGAAAGGGAACTGTTTTAGAAAATACGTTACTGTACTGTGAGTCCAATATGGCGTATGGACCTGATCCTAAACGATGTATCCCAGTTGAATCAACTTTAGTAGTCGAAGTCAATTTGACTTGGTCCCTTGTGTTTGAATCCGTTGAGCTGGGCAGACTTTCGAATCCTCTTTCCTGCAAAACTTTGCTCATCTGTCCAATCTGAATCTCCAAGGCCTTAATCGATGCTCCTTGATTTCTGATGGCTGCATCGGTAGAAGCTCGAATTTATTTGATTATGTTTGAGTTATCTTCATGTCTCTTTGCTGATTTAGCCATGAATTTAGCCAGAGATTCCTCCATAGTTTGTCTTCGGTCAGCGTACGAAGAGTTTTTGTTGTTGCGTTGGTAGAATCCTGGCCCTGCTGCTCTATACTGCCCTTCAGGTTGATAGGGTACACCAAACTGTGTGTAGTAAGCCTCTTCGAGAGTTTTCCCTTCTTCTTTGAGTGGACAGTCCTTTGTGTAGTGTGGTCCCTTGCATAACTCGTATCCGATCTGAGCAGCGTATACCTTCTCATTTACTTTCTTGATTTCTCTCATGAGACTGTTGAGTTGGGCTTGATTAGCAGCTAGTCCATCAGAAGTTTCAGTACTTCTGGTCTTTGAGGATATTCCGTTGTGCCATTTCTGAGAGTATTCGGCCATCTCTTGGATGGCTACTTTTGCATCGGCAACAGTTTTAGTGGGAATGACACCTTTTGAATTAAGGATTTGTCTAGTTGGAACATCGAACCCATTATAAAATAGGATTACCTCTTGCATATGAGTAAAATAGTGTTGGGGACATTTCATCTAGAGTTCTTTAAATCTTTCCCAAGCTCGGAAAAGGCTTTCGTCAGGTTCATGCTGAAAGTTGTTAATTTCCTCCATTTTCTTTGCAGTGCGAGCAGGTGGACAATACTTGTTTAGAAACTTTGATTTTAGGGTTTCCTGATTTGTAATTGAACCTGATGGTTCGTTCCTTAGCCAACGACTTGCGTCTCCAGTTAAGGACATAGGGAAAGCTCGAAGCATTATTTGGTCTTGAGTCACCTTGGGAATATGGAATAAGTCAACGATCTCAAGGACTTTTTCAATGTGTTCATTTGCATCTTCATGTTCTGAACCACTAAAAGTATTTTTGTAAAGTTTTTTAAGAAACTGCCCTTTTAATTCAAAGTGAGTTTTGTCATTTATTTTGGGCCTAGCAACTCCTGACCCATAATTCCCACGGGTCTTGCTCATGTATTGCTCCATTGTTTCTATCATAATTTATGTAGCTTCTTCCTCTGAACCTTCTTCGATATCAGAAAATAAATCGAATTCGGGTGAACTCGATTCTACAAGACCAAGTGTCTCGAAAAAACTCCTTTTTGAGCGAAATACTCTTTCTGGGATATCCAAAGGTGTAAATAGTTGATGTGTCATTGTGTGGTGTTAATTTTATGATTTCAAGTTTTAAAATTATATTTTGCCGACTTAACCAAAAACAACACTTTAACGGGCAGTGTACCCAGTCGGTGGTAGTTTCGTGGTAAGTAGGGTGTCGATCACTAAGAGCGAGAAACACTTTCAATTTATTAATACTTTGGTTTTTCTAATCTATGCTAAACCTATGTTAATCCTAAATCTAACGGATAAGGAGGGTTTTCAGTCTGAGAGACTGACACGGGTTTTATGGTGCCTAAAACCAATTCAAGCCACTAAAACACACGCAATCAAATTAACATAAGATAAAAGAGCGGTCTAGCCAAATATAAGAAAACTGTATTAACCATTCTTAATACAATCAGAACGTTGGTTTGTTTATTTAGTGCAATGATTACTTATCTCGAGGCGGCATATCATTCTTAAAATTAAGGCGGTACTTCTTCCTTAAACCTAAACACATAGAATTCTGTCACAATTAAACGCATCCGCATAAAGCATCCTTATTTGCTGATTATTTTCTATCTTAGGGATTAAAGCAATGGTGATCTTGTTAAACCCTAGCTCATGGAGACTATACCCACTTACTGCTTAACGGCTCTTTATATACTAGTAGTCCACTGTTCTAGTCCTTATCAATGGAATAAGAACGTACTCGTTGATACCAAGGTCACCTTATGGCTCAACTAAGCTTACTAAACTAAAGACAAGGATAGGTCAATATTTGTGATCCTATGATTCTAGATATATAAATTACAATATGGAGAGCTATCCCAAACTTTTAGCCTACACCCAAACAACACCGAAGTTGCAGCGCATTAAATATGTAAGACTAGACCTAGTTGAATGATAGATCGCATACTTAAGCACGTAAACAAGTGTAAATTGATAAGCATAAAAAAGCAATCGACGATAAATTAAGCAATCGAGATAAACAAACCAAACATTCAGATCTTCATAATAATGGCTAATACCTGAAGGTATTAGCCTTCAAACGTCATAATCAATACAAGAGTAATAATTTAGCCAAGGTAAACTAAACGAGTTAACGAATGATACCAGAAACTGAACGATTACAAGAGTATAGGAGATTACACATTGTCTCATATGGAATTAAGTGCGTTGCTCGACCTCTTCTGCTCTTCTTCTCCTCTGAAAATCGACTTTTATGGTTTAGGTATCGAGAATATGATTTAGCACACCTAAAACTCGTTTTTGAGTTTTCTATTTATAAGGTTTGGAAAAAGGTCGATATGGCGTATCGAGAGTCTTCGATATGGCGTATTGGAGATTTCTTGGTGTAGGGACCACGTTCGATATCTTCCAGAATATTTTATTTCCATATGGCTTGAATATGGCGTATTGGTCTTCCTGGATACGGCGTATTGGATCTTGTTTCCTTCGTGGTCTTTGGTAAAGTTTAGGCACAGATACGCCGTATCTTCCTTGATGGATATGGCGTATTGGTTGTCAGAACAGTATTCTTCAGATTTCTTTGTTTAAGCTCCAGAATGCGTGTCTTTTAGTTAATCTTCACTAAGTACTCCATGATTACTGCAATTCTCAAATACAAACGGTTAAGTAACAATTCTTTGCAATAATTATACAAGATGGGTTAATTACATAGGATAAATGATGCTTTAAAAGTGACGTTATTTGATGTCATCAAATATCCCCCCACTTGACTCCTACTTGTCCTCAAGTAGCCTTTAGAAGTTTATGAAAATGTATCCCTATGGATTTTTCTGGTTAAGCATTTATTTAATCTATTACAAGTACACAACCAAACACCTTACGAAATAGGAAGATGAAAACACTCAAATCACTCAACTAATCTATGTGGTAACATGTAACTAATTCGCTCTCAATTCTCGGTCTGGCTGAGTATTCTATCAAGGCTGCTTGGCAAGGATACACATCTTCACCACTAGAGCTAAGGAGTAACAAGTTTATAAAGGTAAAATGGGTTTTTATTATAAGGCTTAGGGTTGATCATTTTTCAATCTTTCACCAAAGGTACCACACCAACAAAGTAGCTGAAGCACACATACATGGCCGTAACGACCGAATAGACATATGTGTTCGATCACATTCTCATTTGAGTTTAACCGAGGGTCAGGATGAAGAATGATATAGGGTTGGAATCTGCTAACTTTCACCAATAGTAATAAACCAACAAGGCAGCTGAGACATGCATACATGGTCGTAACGAAGGAATAGACATGCATGCTCGATCACATCCTTATTCGCGTAAAACCCATGGTTAATGATTAGGAAAGGGAATTAAATTGTTGTTAAACAAAAATTACGAAACAAATAGACTAGGTCCAAGATATAAGTTTTTAGACACTTTTTCCTAACCGTTACCATGATTAAGACACAACTATTTAACGGTCAACTTCCTAATCATCCCATACTTTTACAACAACCTGAGTTGCCCTTCCCGTAATGGTCAACTTCCTAATCATCCCATACTTTTACAAGACAAGTGGCGATATCTACCACTTTATACAATACTCTACATCATTGACTTATAAGACGTATCAACGAATAATTGACCTTTTATATAATTCCTTTGGTCTGAGCTTTTGCGAAAAGATTATCTTCAAACTTTCCTCCTCTTTTTGTTACGTTTTTTCTAATTTTATCAATTTTTTTCACTATACTATACTACGAAACTCGGTGTAATTTTACCATCTTCACGATCATAATAACTCCGGATAATTCCTTCGATAATTCGTCATTCTTCGGACGTACCAATAATTGTGTTGGTAGTAAAAATACATGAGTTTTGACTACTTTATACATTCGCATTTGCAATGTGCAAATTTCTTCCCAACCGTACCAAAGATAAAAAAAATTAACACAAGACTCGGAGAAATACATACTTTACACTTTAAGAAACTAGCAACTGATAAATGGACTTAATCTAACAGGGTAGGCGAAGGTGTAAAGGTGTAACAAAACAAATATAGTTGGTGTAATCCCTAAAGGATTGGCTCTACAAGTTTTTCTAGGGGTATCTTACTCTTAAGATGAGAGTAAACAAAGGGTTTATACGGGAGATTTAACTAACCAATGTAGTTAGTTAATAAAACAACATATAAAGGCTTTTGGGTGTAATCCTAGAATTTTACCAATTTAAACAAGTTACTCCATCTAAATCCATAGTACTCATTATTGTGGTCTCGAATAGATATACCAAGCCAAGTTCTAAAGTCTACAACATCACCGGCACACTCATATTTTGTGGAATTTGGGTAAACATTTGGAAACGGATAAGGTTAAATCCTCACAATATCTAATAAGGGTTATTGTGTGCATGTTATGTATCAAGTAATTTCACAAAAGTATGCTTAATTTTTTTAAAATTTGAGCATAATTTAAGCATTTTAGAGTGAAAATAAGACAAGTATACATTCTAATTCCCATCCCCTCACTTGAATTATACAACGTCCTCGTTGTATAGATAAAACATTAAAAACTAGAATTTAAAAGAATTAGAATGAGAAACTCCCCTGATATTTTGCTCGGTAGATTCTCCAAGTTGAGTTTATGAGCAAGGATGTGTGTTGAACAGCCGTCTTGAAGTTTCAAGACTCCAACACTTCTAGATTTCCATACTGTAGATACTTTACCAACATCGTCGATTTCTTTTTAGCGAGGTCCTGTGTAAAATATAGGAAAAACATGCAAAATCCTATCTCGGGTATCTACGGTTAATTAAATAAGCTAAATAAACTGTACAGGAAACTAATACGCCATATCCATAAACTAGAATACACCGTATCAAGAAACCTATAAAAAGTATCTAAATACGGAGTCAGTCTGTAGAATACGCCGTATCATGTGCATGAATACGCCGTATTGACAGAACTGACAATAATGTTTAAAGTGCATAAAAATAAAGGACTGATAATGTCCAGACATTCAATACACCATATGGTATGGAGCGGATACGCCGTATTGATGTCTGGGAAGACAGACTCGATAAAAATAAATAACAATCCAGGTTGTCTCCCGGGAAGCACTTTTCTTTCAGCTAGTCTTTAAGTTAGACTTTTTCCTTCCTTCATTCGGCTCTTGTTACCATCCATCCTTCATCCATCATGCGAAAGATTTCTTGGTATGCTTGGCATGCATCTTCGCTTGTACTCGTCAAATCTTCGTACTCATCTTCTTTTATAGCCACATACTCTTCGTCTTGTTCGAACATGAATAACTTGATCATCTTAATCTCTTAGTTGCGCAAACACGCTTTGCTCATGATCATTAAAACTCATCCTCTTTCTTCTCTCTTGTTCATTTACATTCTTTTCTTTCTTCTTGATTATGTTTGGTAATCTCATATCCGTCCATCTTTACATCCATCATCACATGATTCATCAATATCGCAATTATTCCTCCATGATAGCTTTGTTTTAAAGCTTCAACTTTGAGTTTAAAATCCTTCACAGCATCGTACCATTCTAATCTTGGTATCGAAGTGTGTTTTTCCAACTATGTAAGCTCCAGCAAGTTTTCCATTACAATAACTATCTTTTCTCAGTTACAGTAGGCCACTTTGAACTTCCATATTTAAATGAAAGGTTTAAACAATGCTATAACCTGAGTGGGTTACATCCTTACTCCAGCGTTAGTCCCTGGTTTTTCGTGTACCCATCGGCACATATTTGTCCATTCATAAATCCATCATCCTTGTAATTCGTCTTAAGTCTTGAATCCTACACTATCACAGTAAGACATCCGATCGATCCATGAGTAGGTAATTGAACTCTTTGAATTTTTCGCAAACGGTGTTTCATAATCGTACAAGTTTGTTTTAAATCTAAAAATTTCACCGATTTCTTCGTTCATTATCGTGGATTAGTTTTGTCTCAAGACAGAATTTCATCCATTCGTTGGCTCAATTTACGTCACCTTCCTAATTTCCAGTTAGTCCCACAAAGCTCCTTTATGAATATAATTCATCGACATAAAATTCATCAAACTTTAAGCCAAGCCAATTTTCAACGTCCGAAATTAGTCCCACTTAATTATCGGGGTGTTAACTTTGCCAGTGTGGGAAGGCGGGTAGTATTTTCCAAAAAAATTATCAGTCAAATCGACCCAACTAGTAATTGATCCTTTAATTCCATCAAACCATCTCCATGCAATCCCAACCCACAGAGATTAGGAAAATAACAACTCTAACTTTATCCTGATTTAATTTGTAAATCAATTGGGTCAACAATTTTTAGAAAGTATTCGATATGCTCGACCACGTCTTCCCTATTAGTATCACTAAAGGCATTTTTGTGCAAATCAGCTCATAAGCGTTCTTTCCATTAACCGTAATGCTTGTAATCCCTGAATAGTAACCTGCTTGGTCATTAGTCCCAAATCCTTTCATAGTTGATTTCTTTTCTTTATATGTCATTCTTTAGTCGACTAGCTTTGATAAGCACGATTTGTTACAAGGTAAAAATATCAGCAGGATTTGTTCTGAAGAAAGATAAAAAAATTAGGCACAGAAATCAAATACGAAATCTCAGATTTTTATTCTGTATCAGATGCTCAATACGCCGTATTCAATGGATCTGAATACGCCGTATTAATCTTTTGAACGAATATGATGTATTGGATAGAAAGTTGGATACGCCGTATCCAATGGATGTGGATATGCCGTATCGGTTTATTGACTAGAACAGTGTATTATGAAAAACAATTAAATACGCAAACAATTTAAACACACAAATATACAAGCGAACAATTAAAGACAGATATACATAATATACAAAATTATACACTAATCTAAATTACACTAATCTTAAGGATTAGATCTAATCTAATGTTAAAAACAAAAATATCAAATAAAAATCAAGATTAATTTTCACTCCCTGGCAGCGGCGCCAAAAACTTGATGTGTCGTTGTGTGGTGTTAATTTTATGATTTCAAGTTTTAAATTTATATTTTGCCGACTTAACCAAAAATAACACTTTAACGGGCAGTGTACCCTGTTAGTGGTAGTTTCGTGGTAAGTAGGGTGTCGATCACTAAGAGCGAGAAACACTTTCAATTTATTAATACTTTGGTTTTTCTAATATAAGTTAGTCTAATCTATGCTAAACATATGTTAATCCTAAATCTAATGGATAAGGGGGGTTTTCAGTCTGAGAGACCGGCACGGGTTTTATGGTGACTAAAACCAATTCAAGACACTAAAACACACGTAAGCAAATTAACAGAAGATAAAAGAGCGGTCTAGCCAAATATAAGAAAACTGTATTAACCATTATTAATCCAATCAGAACGTTGGTTTGTTTACTAGTGCCATGATTACTTATCTCGAGGCGGCATATCATTCTTAAGATTAAGGTGGTACTTCTTCCTTAAATCTAGACACGTAGAATTCTGTCACAATTAAATGCATCAGCATAAAGCATCCTTATTTGCTTATTATAATATATCTTAGGGATTAAAGCAATGGTAATCTTGTTAAACCCTAGCTCATGGAGACTTTACCCACTTACTGCTTAAAGGCTCTTTATATACTAGTAGTCCACTGTCCGGGTCCTTACCAATGGAATAAGAACGTACTCGTTGATACCAAGGTCACCTTATGGCTCAACTAAGCTCACTAAACTAAAGGCAAGGATAGGTCAATATTTGTGATCCTATGATTCTAGATATATAAATTGTAATATGAAGAGCTATCCTAGACTCTTAGCCTACGCCCAAACAACACCAACGTTGCAGCGCATTAAATATGTAGGACTAGACCTAGTTGAATGATAGATCGCATACTTAAGCACATAAACAAGTATAAATTGATAAACACAAACAAGAAATCGACGATAAATTAAGTAATCAAGATAAACAAACCAAACATTCAGATCTTCATAATAATGGCTAATACCCGAAGGTATTAGCCTTTAAATGTCATAATCAATACAAGCGTAATAGTTTAGCCAAAGTAAACTGACCGAGTTAACGAATGATACCAAAAACTGAACGATTACAAGAGTATAGGAGATTACACGTTGTCTCCTATTAAATTAATTATGTTGCTCGACCTTTTCTACTCTTCTTCTCCTCTGGAAATCGACTTTTATGGTTTAGGTATCGAGAATATGATTTAGCATACCTAAAACTCGTTTTTGAGTTTTCTATTTATACGGTCTAGAAAAAGGTTGATACGGCGTATCTAGAATCTTCGATACGACGTATTAGGGATTTCTTGGAGTAGAGACCACGTTCGATATCTTTCAGAATATTTTATTTTCATATGGCTTGAATACGGCGTATTGGTCTTCCTGGATATGGTGTATTGGATCTTGTTTCCTTTGTGGTCTTTGGTGAAGTGTAGGCACAGATACGCCGTATATTCCTTGATGGATACGGCGTATTGGTTATCAGAACAGTGTTCTTCATATTTCTTCGTTTAAGCTCCAAAATGCGTCCCTTTTAGTTAATCTTCACCAAGTACTCCATAATTACTGCAATTCTTAAATACAAACGATTAAGTAACAATTATTTGCAATAATTATACAAGATGGGTTAATTACATGAGATAAATGATGCTATAAAAGTGATGTTATTTGATGTCATCAATAGTTCCTTAGTGGAATCCTTGTCATGCACCACCTGAAACATAGGATAATAAATCAGTTGGATAGGCTCTGAAAAGAAAGGATACAAAAAATTAAACATGGAATCCAAATTTGTTTCTGCTAATGTGTCAGGTGATCGATACGACGCATTCAATTGATTTGAATATGCCGTATGGATCTGTTGAGGGTTAATACGTCGTATTGAGTTTGCAGAATACGCAGTATTGTTTGGAAGAACAGGATACGTTGTTTAGACTACAGAAATCAATAGGCTGTGGTAGAAGGTTTGATACGTCGTATCCAACTGGTGGATACGCCGTATCAGGTGGTCTGCCATAACAGAATACTTTGAAAATAATTAAATAATGCAAGAATTTAAGCAAACAATTAAACACAATTTATACACACAATCAAAATTAAATTATGCTAATTAAAATATTCTAAGTTTAGAGAGAGAAGTAGATTTAGAGAGAGAAGTACATTTAAAGAGAGGGAGAGAGATCTATTATAACCATGTATGTGTTGTGTTAGAGAGAGAGAGAGAGATAAGTATTATTAGAGAAGATGGATTACAGATGGCATGCATGCAAAAAGAGATAAGCAATGAGAGGGATACGGGAATGAGAGAGAAGCAGTAGGTGGGATTTATAAAAAGAAAAAAATCATCGGATCCAACCGAGTAGATTTTCTAGCGGATCCAGCCAAGTATCAGGCAACTTCCAGCAGGTGGGTGATATCTTCGGCGGGTCAACCCAACAACATTTAATGCAAAAATGCTGCCTTTTATCTTATTTTATATAATATAAGATACAGTTTTCACATTTAATACGGTTGTATTAATGACTCAAAAACCAAGTTTTCTATTGTTAAACTGCGTTTTGTAATGAGAACTCTTAAAGTTTATACAGATGGGAATTCGATGATATTAAAGAATGACCAACCCTTTCAAGTCTCCATGACACATACAAAGCTCTTTTCATCTCCTCACTATTAAATGCCAGTTATCAATCATTAGCCGAGTAAATTCCTATCAAAACCACCAACCTAAAACCTAAATTACATCCACCGGCTGAAACAAATCAAGGTGCCTTAACCTCAATCACATCCACCGGCCAAAGAAATCAAGGTGTGTTAATTTTATGACAGCATGTTGAAGCAGATGATGCAAAACAATAATCACAACACTCGAACACAAATCACACAAGATCGAGGTTGCTTAACTTTTCTGTCTTTTTATGTTTTTGGTTCTTTTGATGTTTAACATGTTGCATATTTGGTTTATATGAATACAAAACTTTTAAAATCAGGTGATAATGAAAGATCTAATTGTCTGATTTTGTTTTTTTCAAGGTAAATTATAGTTGTGGACTGGGTTGTTAGTTTTTTAGGTATGTAAAAATGACTACTCTTCTTACAAATTAACATGTATAGTAAGTGTACTTTATCTTTAATGCACCGTAAGTGTTTGTGAAAATGCCAATTCACTATTTTTTTTGAGCAAATTTGTTTCTTAGAAGAAGTGTTCAAGAAGAAGCAGTGATGAATGCTTCAAGTATTGTTTTTTTTTTTTTTATTTTTTAATTAAGGTTAACAACAGATTAATTTAACAGATATTAGGGGGAACCAAATCATTGTTTTTATGCTACATTACAACTACTTTCATGTCGTGTGTGGTGCAGGTTTGAGATGTTAAATGGGATGCATAGTTGGGTGTTTAAAATATGGTATTTTCTATAATTCACGTCTTATTTACATATAAGAAATTGTGATTGCTTAGTGAAAGGAATAGGCTGTTTGGGATTTCTTAAAAGTTCTTATTTGGTTAGTTTTAAGTAAATAAAAAACATTTATTAGCTATCCAAACAACCCCTTATTTGTTTAGAAAACAGTAACATATCCGTTAATTACTTATTTGTTGCTTAAATAATCTGATTGATGGCTAAGATAACCTTGAATGTAGGAACACATTTTGGGTTAAGGGAGACAGGAATCCCAAGACGTGTTACTCTACGTTGAGGGACATTCTAATGGGATTAGCACATATCCATCGATTATCAAAGTTTAGTGCCTATGGTATAGTTTAAACTCTTATATATGTGGGTTGAATTCTTATCTTATCATAACAATCTACCAGATTTGGTTTTCTTCTAGAATGAGATGCTGGAGCCATGGTTTAAAGTAAAGGTCTTGGTGATGCTGATTAAGTGTTGGCATATTTCATGGTCTCCAAGCTTGGAGAACCACCTGTGGATGGTATAACCCATGTTAATCCTGAGGGACTGGCTACCACTTTTGGAAAATGAGGTTCCGTTGTGGCTGCCAGGTTACAAGGTTGTGGCCTTTCTTGCAAGGTAAATCATAAAGCATTATATGGTTTCTAAATGACTGTTTGGTACAACCCTACTTTTGATGGTTTTAGTGGTTTGTAAATGGAGCATTAAGTGTTCTAAAGTTATTACAACATGTTAGAAGTTAGCGTTGTTATATACACAGATGGTTATTTCAAAAATAGGTAAATTGCAAAAAGTTAGTTTTTGCAAATTCTTAGGTTTTAAGCGTGTGGACTTTTGGCAAATGAACATTATCCTTTCTGCAGTTAAAATGGTTTTTTAAGGCTTGGAACGCAAAAAAAAATTATGTACATTGGTGGTTTTATAGCAAAATACTACGCATTTTAGATTGCAATGTCGATGCACAAAGGAGAATCACATGAAAACTTTGGTGGTTTTGATTTGGATGTCATGCATTAAAGATTTTGTCGCAATACATTTTGTATAACTGTTTGGGCTGAAAATCTTTGTATTTTGATCAAGTGAACAAATTAAGCTTCGGGCTTGTAACAATTACTTTGTTAAATCCAATGTATCATTTTCAAACGAATTTTTGGTCGTTCTATATATATCTTGTATTATTGATCTGAGAAGTAACACGCCCCGGATCATTATTCCGATGCGACCCAATTTGGGGGTGTTACAATGAGTGTGGTTTCTTCTCCAATACTTGAGTTCTTTATGCTAAAGATAGAACCACAAAATGTGTCATTTGATGAATTAATGGGTGTTGATGATATTACGTATAAAACAATTTTGACGAGTATATGTAGTATTCTGTTTCACACATACTTCCTTATGGCCTTGGTTATATCATATTGTAGATTTAATTAATCATGACCTTGGTTATATCATATTGTGGATTTAATTAATTATGACCTTGGTTATATCATACTATGGATTTGATTAATTATGCACTTGAACATTGTAGTATATATGTGCACTACAAGAAAAGAGAGAACGCAAGAGCCTATCACAAGGGGTTTTTCTTTTTGGTCCTCCTGGAACAGGGAAAACTACATTAGTTCATGCTATGGCTCATGAAGCCAAAGTGTCATTTTTCCCCTTTTTGCTAGGGATGTTGCAACACGAGCAGTTTAGATCAAAAGACTTTTTAATGAAGCAAAAAGATGGTCACCATCCAACGTATACATTGAAGATTTAGATGTCATTGCAGGTGAAGAATGAAATCCTAAATCTGCTAAAGCTTATAAATAGGTAAACACGAATAATTTAAACTCAAAGGTAAATAAGTGATTTGTTTGTTGTTGATGAAATGATTTTGATGTAATCCCAATTTTCTCTTTACCAGCTAAAACTACTATGAGAGGATAGAAAGTTTCAGGCCACCGATTTCTACTCTTCAAATACAAAAACACAGTCCAAGAGCAACTTCTGTGATAGGTCGATTCTCTTTGCTTTGTCTTTGCTACTGTTGATGGTTTAATTTAGTTTCACCATTTACGTATGCTAAGTAATTTCTACTGGAAGTGCTTTTGACATGACTGTCAATTAAAACTTTATGTTAAAATATTGATATATGGTTACACAGGTGAAAATTATAACCTTTACATGATGTGATGAAGGTTAATGAAACTTATAATTGACAAACCGAACGGGTCAATCAACGGGTTTTGAAAATGGTAGGTCAATTATAGCATTTTAGCATTTAAAACTGGTTGAGTGTTGGGATTGATATGGAACATTCGTTTAAGTTAAAAAAGACATTTAAAACGATCTCGTCAATGACGGATTCAATGACAACTGTAGGTTAGTGAAACTTGAAGTATGTTATTTATCATTGTTTGCGTATTTGGGTAATGTCTTTTTGACCAATGTTGCTTTTTCTTTTAAATTTTTAAAAGCTAAAAGAACAGCTTTTAGTCTTAAATAGATAGCTAAAACACATGATCTGATTCATTCTTATAATTTCTAAATAATAACTTATCAGTTGGCGGTAAAACCATAGATGCAACAAAGCTATAATATATTTTAATATTTTACTTTTCCTTGCAGGCGCTTAGAAAAGCCAAGGAACCAAGACATTTACAACGTAATCTGGCTGTTTTTCATCAAATTTACACATGAGACTCCTAAGACCAAACACTTAAATTGTACAACTCTATACATACCTTTTAAACATATTTAAATGAATTATGAAACCGTAAGAAACATAGATAAAAAGACAGTGTAACTAATCAAAATGTCTTTCATCGTCTCTTTAGAAAACCCTAGCCACCAGCTCTATTCTTCATGTATCAATCTCCTTTATCCTTAGTAGGTATATGATGAGATACGTTTTATAACCCCTAGGAAAATTGGTATCAATCATTCATTGATTAAGCCCATATCGAGCGTGTAAGGCAGTCTTCTCTCAATCTTGGCATTAAGGTTTAGATCTATTTGTTTTCCTTCAATCTAATCTCTTTTAAATCAACCAACCCAATTGACTCCATTTCCGATTCCGTTTTTCCTCCTCGCCTCCATTAAACAAGATCACCCTTCAAATCCAAAGAACTTCCATCTCATCTGTTTATGCCATAGGGTAGTCGATGATTGGCATGTAGTATTTCGAGGAAAAAATGGTTATAGACCTTATGAAGACGACGTGGCTAAGATCTCGATTATCGATATTACGTGTCTAGATGCTTGTTATTGGTGTGTGTGGGATTTGGTAGTGGTGAGTATCTTTCATTCTTTTAGGGATTTTTAAATATAGATTTCCAAGACATTTTCGGGCCAAGGATCTGTTTCAATGCTTGTAAAAAGTATGGACCATTTATTTGATTCTTCATTCCACTGAAGAGATCAAGGAAGGTAAAAGATTTGGATTTGTCAAAATTTATCAATGTTTCTAATGTTGCAAGTATTGGTGGGTAATTTATGTATTGTATGGGTTGGTCCGTTATAAGTTACAGGAAAATAGGCACGATTTAGCAGGCACCACAGTTGAATGGCAGGAAACATTCGTAATTCGAAGAGTGATGATAGGACATTTAGGTGGTTCAAGAGCCTAATGTTAGAGTCCAACGAATGGAATAAAAAGAAACAAGAAATTAATTCATTGCTTCGTTTGAAATCGCACCAGCTAATAATTTTTCATCTTCTAATATGATTCATGATTTTTCACCTGCAATTGCTCTTGATGAGGCAAGTGCTTGTCAGCCAATGATCCTCTTCTTTGATTGCTATTTGGAAAATTAAAGATATTAAACGCCCACTATCTAACCTTTCTGTCATCCTTAACGATGAGGGATTTGATGACATAAAGATCTCTTATCTTGGTGGGTACTGGGTCCTGATCCAATCCAAATCTTGTGCTTCCAAAGAAAAATTGATTAATCATGCTGGTGTATTGAATTAGGTATCATGAACTTGGTAAAGCTAATTAATTCTTTTGTATGCGATATCCAGACTTGTTTGGATTGCTATGAAGGACTCCCTATGTGTGCTTGGAACAAACAAAGCGCTCTCCAAAATTGTGTCTCCTGTGGGGAACTGTTGACTCCTGTCGATTTGTAGAGAAAATTTCGATGCCGTAGCAGAAAAGGTCTGTATTGACAACCAAGTTAGGACTATTATCAATGATTCTTCCAAATCATTGGTAAAAAGGGTAAAGGCTTACTTGGATTCTAATTATAAGAACTAGAACCATGTCCTCCGAACTATACGATGAATTTTTGATAATCATCTCTGATGATGAATAATTGTTAGGAAGACGAAAAAAATAATTTCAATTACAGGAGGATGGCGAGATCACTGGTTATAAGAGTCTAGCATCGAATGAAAGAGAATATCGAAACACGTTTTAAAGAACAGGAACCTCCACAAGATAAAATTATCAGAAAGATCTTTGGTATTATTACAACATTTCTATAATAAGCAAGATAAAGGAGGCGGGTCAGGATAGCGATCCTTCATCTACCCTCCTGGTTTCACCTCAAAGGTAAAAAGTGTAGTTCAGTGTTAATCTGCCTGTGCATTTCCTGATAATTAGTCCTAATTATAGGAGGGATCTCAAAAATGTTAGTGGGCGTTTAACCGACTCCATTAGCTTAAAACTGGAGGTTCAAATAGATGTTATTTGAAAACTTGGTGGAGAGTCGGAACAAACTATGGGATACAACATGGCCGGATTCAAGAAAAACTTAGAGGATATTGTAGCCGCTCATTGGAGATCTCCATGGTCTTTAAATGAATGTTATTCTTAGAACATTCAAGGTCTTTGGCCCAATCAGGCCATGAAACAGTGGATTCGGAGTTTAAATCACAAGAATAAGATTAATTTTGTTGCTATTTTAAGAAACAAAGTTGGAAGAGCATTAATCTTTTTTTCTAACAAGATTTATGGGGGTAATTCTTTTTTTCCGACTTTTCATTTAGTTCTTCTATTTGTCTTTTCATGGATGAATTCTATGTGGGTGGGATCCAATAGCATTGTTAAACGATGAATGCCACACAATTTCTGATTATATTGTGGCGGTTTCGTGGTACTTGTCTCTTTCTACTGCTACTAAAGTTTTGTATGTTTCTATTTATGCTCCACAAGAATAATCTCCGAGAAGAAGGATCCTCTTTGGGAATATATTAACACATTACTGATACTGGGTATGGAGAATGCATTTTTTTAGGGCGATTCAATGAATTAGATCAAAACAAGAAGAGTTTTTGGTACGATTTTTAAATGAAACGGCCGCCAATGGCTTTTTAATCATCTCGATTCATCTCTACTGCGGGCTTGTTGATCTGGATACTCAGGTCTTCTGTGTCGATGGGAGAGATTGTTTACCCCTTGAAGGTATATTCGTTTACTGGGCTTATCAATCGAGCCAAGAAATGAGGTAAATGGATAGGTATTTTATTATCTGAAGGTTTACATCTCTGAAATTTCCTTCTCTGTCAAGCTATTTGTCCTTGACAGTCCAATCCTAATCCGATCACAGACCCATCATTATGCGGCGAAGTGTAACTGTATAATGGAGGCCATGGCCCCGTTTTCGTTCCTACAATCTGGTGTTCACAAGAAAGGTTTTGATAACCTCATTAAGGATTCGTGGAGCTATTCAAGTTTTAATGATTCTAATAAGATTATTCTTCTAAAGAAAAAGCTTCAGGCACTTAAAGCTTCAATAAAAGAGTGGTGTAAAGATGATATAAAACGCTCTAATGATACTTGCTTTTCTATCAAAGCTCGGTTGGTCTGATCTTGACAAGTTATTTGATAAAGGGCTTTACAACGAGAGTTAGTCACTGAAAGGAATACTCTCATTAAAGGAGCTTCAAAATTTTTAACAAAAGACACTCTTTCTAGACTTGGCCAGAAAGCAAAGTGAGATGGGCCATTTGAAAGGCATGAAAATTTCCAATATTTTCATTGGGATAATTAATAAGAAAAGATCGCAACTTGCTAGTACGTAGTGATCCTCCATAGATTGAAGATTGGATTGACAACCTTGCAAAGGTTAAGAAAAACGAATTTTCTCATGCACTTTGCCAATCGATTTGAGAGTCCTTCTGGAGTAATAGGCGGTTATATGGAATACTTAGGTATTATTTTTGGACCTTGTATTGAATAATAGATTGTCATTTGATTATCAAAAAAGCTTCTTTCTGAGCAGGTGGATGACTTGGAGTAGTGATGTACGTTTGAAGAATCAAGAAAAAAGCGGTTTGGGATTGCGGAGAACCAATAAAATCGCCAGGTTCCACGACAAGGTTCTCATTTGAGATTTATTCGTACTTTTGGGATATTTTCTTAACATGATTTTGTCACTACATGCATCCGTCGAGTACTTTCATCTCAAGTAAGTTCCCTCCTAGGATGTAATTCAACGTTCATATTTACTCAAATTCCCTAAGAAACATGATGCGAAGTTTGTTAGAAGTTACAGGGCCTAATTATTCTCTATTGGGTGATTTTACAGAATCGATTATCTAAGATTTTGGCTAATCGTCTTAAGAGTGGTAGAATATCTGAGCTTATTAGTGATGTTTCAATCTGCTTTTGTATCCAACCGTCAAATTCTTGACGGTCCTTTCATCTTAAATGAGCTTATTTCTTGGTGCAAAGCTCATAAATCAAAAGCCATATATATTTTTAAAGTGGGATTTGAAAGAGAGCGCTTTTTGATCTGTGTAGATGGGTACTTCCTATAGATAAAATTTTAAGAAACTTTGGGTGTTGGCAATAAATGATAGGATTGGATTCAAGGATGTCTTTCGTCGGCTATGGGATTCTATTCTTTGTTATGGGTAGTCCGACCGCTGAATTTAAGTTCCACAAGGTTTGAAGCAAGGAGACTCCCTTATCTCCATATTTGTTCATCTTAGTTATGGTGAAGTTTTGCATCTTTCTTTTCAATAATATCATCAATGCAGATCTTTTAAGGGTAAGCCCGATTTGATGATTCGTTGACGTTATCTCATCTTGTTCTATGCTGATGACTAGGAGCAGTCTTTCAATTTGCAAAAGGTATAGAGCAAAACATCCTTACCATAGATTCGTAAGCTCAAATGCTTCTTTTTTGGCTTCGGGTCTTCAAATCAATATTTCGTAAGAGTAAACTCATGGGTCATTGGAGTCTCTAAAGAGGACATTTCTTGCGGCATTTAAACATTATTGGGTTTCACTTTTCCACTCCGTTCCTCTTATCGTGGTGTCAGGTTGGGATGGTTTCACCTTCTAGGAAAAGGCTTGGATGAGATAATTCGGTAAAGTTTCTAGACATGATTATCAAATGGAAAAATTTAGAACTCTTTTCCGCGTTGGTGGGAAACCGTCCTTACGTTAATCAAGTCTCTGTCCTTACGTCCATGCCTCTTTATCAGAGGTCGCTTTATAAAAAAGCTCCTTTGTGTGTTCTTCGTGGAGACTTGGAATTACCTTCGCCATGAAAATTTTTTAATGGTGCCGATATAAATGCAAAGAGATTCTCTATCTCTCTATTATTAGTTGGGAACATATTTGGCTTCTAAACAAAAAGAGGCTAAGGTGTGTCCAGCTCTTTGCGCTTATAGATCATTATTATTTAAGAGGGCTTTGGAGATTTCTTTACCGCAGGATATCATCCTTTAGGCAGTCGTCTTATTGCTGGTTTGTTATATGGCAATCGTTCTCCTTTTGTTCATCACAGTTCGGGTTTCCCATTTATCCCCTTGAATTTGTATCTTGAATAGAGCTCATTCTTTGTCCGGCAAAAGGTATTAAACTTCTTGCGCTTTTGAAAAAAGAAAGTGGAAACGGTTGCAACGAAACCTCTCTTTAGGGAAGATGTTGATTAATGATGTCCCGCCGTTAGCAGATCTTATTCCTCGGATTATATATGCGTTGGAGCTATCAAAAAAAGGTATTACGGGTAAGGCAAAAACTCATTGATGCTTCGTTTTGTTTGCTATCTTTTCGTAGAAACCCCCGTGGTAGGGTGGAAGAAGAGTCATGCTTCTCCATTCTAAGTTTGAGAACTTGGTTTTGGTCTATATCTTTATCTTCTTCCAATGATCAGATGGCATGGCTTCCTGGATCTATTCTGGTGAGTTTTGCTTGTGTTCACATCCGCTTAGAACATTATCTTGAATATTCAATTACCCTTTGATGGTGACGGTACTAGATGGGGGAAAGTGATCCAATAAAAGTTAAATATTTTTATCGTGGAAAGTTGTTTGCGATAAGCTCCCGCCACGAGACTTAACCTTTCACTTCTGTGGCATTGATATCCCTTTCTATGTATATGCCACTAAATTGTGGTATAGCTGGAGAACTCATGCTCGCGGATCTTTTAACTCTTTGTAATTTTAGCTCCGACTTTATGGCGTAAAATAGCTACGATGTGAGCAATATGATATTCCAGATTTTCTTGTTACTAAGAACATGGATTGCTTGGATCAAACTTACTCGATTTTCTAAAGCTCAAAAGAAAATGCTAAAGGGGTCATTTTATGTTATGTGAGGTGGATGATATTGGAAATTCCTGCAACAAGTGCTTTTGATCATCTCATACCGCGTATTGGAGCTTCATTTGATGAAGAGTTTCGTAATTCTTAACTTGGTGTTGCCCATAATGTAAAAACAATATTGATTGGATTTCCTGGATGAAATGTCCTAAATTCATATCCTTGTAATTTTCTAGCTTCTTGCTAGTTTTTTTATTAATTTTAATTTGCCGTTCAAAAAAAAAAAATCAAATTTTCTCCACAGACTCAGCCCGGTGCAACGCACGGGTGTCGTCCAGCCTCGTATAATAGTAGTAATATCTTTAAGGCATTTATGTATATCTTGTAAAAAAAAACTCTAATATTTACATATTTTTCCAAAAATCATGCATTGAAAACTTGTATTTTTGAAAATATGTAATTTTTGAGTTTCATTGAGTATGTATGAAATTCTCCCGTATCTTTGAGTAGTATCGATTAACTATGTAAATTGTGCAAAATCCATAAATCTTTATTCATGCTTGAATTGACTTGTTAAGAGGTTATTTAAAAGAGTTTTGTTAAATACATTCTTATAATCGATGTTAACAACTAGTAACCGAAGTTTATGTTTTTACCATTTATGATGTCTAAACAGTATCACTAAAAATCACCGACATATACATATAGCCTATATTCACCTTTGACCAACCAAAAGCGATGATTTTTTACACACTTGAGAGATTGGAAGTGAAATTAAATTGCATAATGATCGGATGAGAAAGTGGTTAACCAGTGTCTTAACTCCTATAGACAATATCTTTAAGACAGACATTACATATAACCTATTAAAAAAAAACATTAATATTACATCATTTTATTCAATAAATTATACATTAAAACTTGTGTTTTGGAAATTAGTAATGTTTAAAGGTTTCATGTGTAGTATATAGTAAAAATTCTCATCCCAGTTAAAAAAAATTCCCCCCCCCTTTAAGTTAGTATCGACTTATTCTGTAAATTATGTAAATCCATATTTCTTATTATTCTGCTTGAATTGTACTTGTTAAGAGGTATTAAAATCTTTATATAATCAAAAGAAAAAAGAGTTTTATTTACTAAAGCATCCTTATAAAACGATATGTTAACAACTAATAAACTGCGAAGTTTTATTGTTTTATAACTATTTACGAAGTCTAGCAGTGTCACTAAAATCCACCGACCTGCTCTTAAAATTTCACAATCTCTACTACATACAGTAGAAACTCTATAAAATAAAATGACAACTGGACCACCAACATTTATTAATTAAACAAGAGTTTAAGTAATAAATCGATAAATTAATAATTATTAATTTTATATATTAATAAATATTTTAATTAATTTATAGTATACAAATAGGTAGAAGAAAAATTCTCTATATATTAATTATTATTTTAACTAATAATTGATACAATGCATGAAAATCAAATGAACGCCTCAATTTGAAAGAAACCTTCAAGATCTCCCACCCTTAATTATGCTTCTTGGTTTCAATGCGTATCGACTTTATGACATTACAAATAATTTCTATAAAAATACAAAGATCCAAAAATAAGGTTAACACAAACAAATCATTACACACAGACATGGCTTCCCATCTTAAAGGTGTGAAAAAAACAACAATGACAGACGAGATTCGAAGAGCATTATGCAAGCACAACAGATAATCCAAGTCCTCACTCTCAAAAGCATTGCAAAGAATGGTTTCATAGTATACTAATGGGTATGCGAGGTGAGGTCAGCGAACATATCCGAATACAGTTAACGCGGTCCTTTATAGTATCTCTCACTTGCTCCCGAAAGAGCGAAGGATTAATCGACACACACACGCAAAATTTCCTAGACCTAAAGTGAAAAAATCTCTCTAAGTGGATTCTTCATATCAAGAACAAAGTGAATATGACAGGAGAACTAAACATCGAGAGAAGCTGAAAAAGTCATTGAAAGATATGTAACCAGTGGAGATACAGACTTTACTTTTTCTAGATTGGTTTGGCTTGGAAAGTTCAAAGCAAGATATGGAAATTAAAAAATTACCGGGCGTTTTGGGAGAGAGTGTGATCGCTGAAAGAGGTCATGGAGGTACAAATTAAAATCCCTAAAAGAGACAACGTCGTTGAGATTCAGTTAGAAATAAAAAGAACATCTTTAAATATGGATGAAACAGGTTTTGTATTTTTATTTATTTATTTTAATAATGTACTTTAGTGATGTAATTATTTACATGTTTGAGTCTTAACAGGTTTAGTTTTAGAGCATCAACCGGAAATCATTTCCCTTGCTACAATGCAGCTTGAAGGGGGTGGTGGTGTGGCGGGGGGAAGGGGGGGGGAAAAAACAAGACAAGGAAAGCCTAACTGTTGCTAATATTTGCTGTTAATGAGGGAAGGTTTCGGAAAACCTAGATCCTAATGGATTATGGGAAATATGCTAAACCAAGGTGCTTCAAGAATGTCAAGACTTGGAAGCAGTTCTGAACTGTATGAGTACCGAATAGGTGCTAACTAACGAGCTTGGGATGACTGGTGTGTTTATTTAAGAATATGTTCGCCAACTTAGAAAACAAAAATTGTTTGGAATGATATAAAATTTCTTCGTGATTGTGGATAATTGCCCTGCTCATTAACCATAAAATAATAGAAGGATTACGAAATGTAGAATTATATTTTTGCCACCAAACACAACTTCAAAAATTCAACCTTGTGACGCGGGGATCATAAGAGGCTTTAAGATGCATATCTGCGTACGGATATTATAGAAGATCTTATGGAGGGTTATGAATTTAGTGATCAATCCAGCAAAAAATAAAAAGTATTAATTGCAATGAATCTTGCAATTTCAGCATTGAACTATGGAAGTTAGTGCAAATTACAATTGCGAACTGCTTTCGTCATTGTAAACTTCGATCAACAAGTAACATGCCTTTTTGAGAACTCAGATGAGGTGAGAAAGCACGCTCCAAGAACTCAGAATTTGATCAAAGTAGTTGGTTATCGCAATGCAGTGGATGTCGAAGATGTTCGACTCACCCAGAAGAAAATGTAGTAGCAACAGTTGTTGACTGATGAAGAAATAATTAAAGCGTATTGAAATTAAATAAAGGATGATATCGCTGAGAAGATGATGAAAGTGTCTACAATGGAACCCCTTCGCGAAACAAAGCTATTAAAGCGGCAAACACATTGAAAAATTTCTGTTGAGGTCCTATGAGAAAACAACAACCAGATAGTTCTTACCATGGCTAAGGAAAATTAGAGACAGATTCAAGGTGAAATTGATTTCAACAAAAAACAAAAGACAATTTAGTCATTTTTTCAAGTAGTATCGACTAATTCTGTAAATTATGTAAAATCCATATTTCTTATTATTCATGCTTGAATTTACTTGTTAAGAGGTAATTTAAAATCTTTTATATAATAAAAGAAAAAGTTTTACTAAGAGCATCCTTATAATCGATGTTAACAACTAATAACTGAAGTTTATGTTTATACTATTTACGATGTCTAGCAGTGTCACTAAAAATCACCGACTGCTCTTTAAAATTTCTCAATCTCTACTACATATAAAGCATTTTCAACAATGTATAGAATCCTGACAATAGTTTATCCAATGTTTTGGAAACAATTAAATAATTTATTTATGGAGTTTTTTGAAAAGCGGTATCTAATCGACCCGTTCGAGTCACCCAGTTACCGTTTCGACCACTGGGTCAACCCGGTCTTCCACCTGGTCAAACCGAGACCCGGTCTTCCACCAGGTCAAACCGGGTTTCGAAAATATAAAAACCGGTTTAATTGGCCCGTTTTTCGACCGGAAACGGTTCAACCAGTTGAACCGGCCGGGTCGAACCGGGTTTCAAAACATTATGTTCAATCCCCCAATCCTCAAACTTTTGTTTATAATCCATAAACTTTTTTTATCACTACAACTATCTGCCGCTATAAAATCTCGTTGCATGTTAAGAATTATTGCTATAGTTGAATGATCACATGTTACAACCGTTTGCAATTATATTTTGATCTTTTCAACGTTTTATTTTGAACGTTACACGAAGCACTTCTCACAATATCGAATATCGTTAATTATCTGTCGTTAAGAATGTCTGATGCTATACACGAGTACTCGTATAGTACCAACACAAATACAATTCATTTTGGGTATTGGTCATGTTAGTAAGGAAAATAAAAGGTTGGTCCTAATTATGTTTTATATTGTGAATTTTCTATAAATAACTCTTTAGGATAGCATTTTCCTAAAAGAAAATATTGTTAAAAAACGTATTTTGATAGAAGATTATTTTTGTCACAATTAAATATTAGATGACAAATGTAAGCTTTGGTCTACTGGGCTTTTCAAAATGTAATTGCATTTAGAAATTTAATGGACTCAAACTCACAACTGGGTTTGAGGCACATTTATCGTTTAATACCTTCGAACCAGGTATAATTGGGATCTACTAATATCGTCGAACCAGATATAACCAAAGGAGCACCATCCACATTATCACTAGGCTCAACCGCTGCTCTGATAACATGTTAAATAATGTAATCTTCGTAGAAGATATTGTATTATACTATTATTAATACGCTATTTACAATGCAATTGCATGTCAAAACTTTGGTGGACCCAATTTCACAATCTTGAGCACATTTATAGTATACTATTAAATTTTCCTAACAAACCTATTGATGTGTCGTTGTGTGGTGTTTATTTATGATAGTTCAAGTTTTAAATTTATATTTTGCCGACTTAACCAAAAACAACACTTTAACGGGCAGTGTACCCGGTCGGTAGTAGATTCGTGGTAAGTAGGGTGTCGAACACTTGAAGCGAGGTTAAATCTCTCAATTTATTTATATTTTGGTTATCTAATCTAAGTTAATTCTAATCTAAGTCAAACCTATGCTAATCCTATGTTAGTTCTAGTCCTAATTCTAACAGGTAAAAGGGGGGTTTCAGCCTGAGAGACTGGCACGGGTTTGGTTGGTGACTATAATCAATTCAAGACACTTTAACCCACGCAAGCAAATTAACAGAATATAAAAGAGCGGTCGAGCCTTATGATAGAAAACTGTATTAGCCATCATTAATCCGATTAGAAGTTGGTTTGTTTATTCAGTGCAATGATTACTTATCTCGAAGAGGTATATCATTCTTAGACTTAGGCGGGACTTCATCCTAAGACCTAGACACATTAATTCTGTCACAATTAAAGTATCCACATAAAGCATCCTTATTTGTTGATTATAATCTATCTTAGGGATTAAAGCATTAGTGATCTTGTTAAACCATAGCTCATAGAGACTTTACCCACTTACTGCTTAATGGCAATTTATACTCTAGTAGTCCACTTGTCCAACTATCCAATGGAATCAGAACATTATTTGTTGAATTATCTAGATTCACCTACTAGTCAACATGTTCAATAAACCAAAGGCAGTTTCCGTTAACTAGTTAAGCCAGAAGCGTATCCTTATCACAATTTTAGAAGGACAATACTTGTGATCCTACGATTCTAGATGTATAAATCACTATATAGAGAGTTATCCCAACATCTAGATTACTTGGTCCGTATCACTAGATCCAGTTGAATGATAGGTCGCATACAAAAGCACGTAAACAAGTATGAATTGATAAACATAAACAAGCATTCAACGATAAATTAAGCAATCGAGATATAAACAAAACCAAACATTCAGATCTTTATAATAATGGCTAATACCTGAAGGTATTAGCCTTCAAAAATCATAATTAATACAAGAGTAATTATTTTAGCCGAGGTAAACTAACCGAGTTAACGAATGATACCAAAAACTGAACGATTACAAAAGTATAAGAAATTACACGTTGTCTTCTATGGATTGGAATGCGTTGCAAGACCTCTTCTGCTCTTTTTCTCCTCTAAAAATTGACTTTTGTGGTTTAGGTATCGAGAATATAATTTAGCATACTTAAAACTCGTTTTTGAGTTTTCTATTTAAATTGTCTGGAAGTCGGTTCGATACGGCGTATCTAATGGATTGGATACGGCGTATTGGACTTTCTTGGAGTAGGGACCACGTTTGATATCTTTTAGAATCTTCACATACTATATATCCAATACGGCGTATTGGTCTTCTCTGGATACGGCGTATTGAGCTTCTTTCCTTTGTGGTCTTTTGGTGAGTGCAGGCGCGGATACGCCGTATCTTCCTTGATGGATACGGCGTATTGGTAGTCAGAATAGTAATCTTCAAAATATCTTCATTTAAGCTCCAGAGTGCGCGCCTTTTGCTAATATTCACCAAGTACTCCGTAATTACTGCAATTCTCAAATATAAACGATTAAGTAACAATTCTTTGCGATGTGTATATTAAATCGGGTTTAATATCATGGGATATTTTGATGCGTATAAATGTCCGTTATTTGTGGGCTTCTAATATCCCCCCGCCTTTTGTTATATAAAATGGGTTAAATACATAGGATAAATGATGCTATAAAGTAGACGTTATTTGATGTCATCAAATATCCCCCACTTGAATCCTACTTGTCTTAAAGTAGCCTTTAGAAGTCTATAAAAATGTATCCCTAAGAATATTATCCGTTAATGCATTTATTTGATCTATTACAAATACACAACCAAACACCTCACGAAGTAGGATGATGAAAACACTCAAATCACTCAACTAATCTATGTGGTAGTGGTAACATGTAACAAATTCCCTCAATTGCTCGTATCCCGAAACGAGTATTCTATCATAAGGTTGGAGGAATTACAAATTCCAAATCTCCACCGCTAAATCCTTAGGAGTAACAAGTTTTAAAAGGTAAATATTGGTTTTGTAATGATAAGGCCTTTATGGTTGATTACTCTAACTAATCTTTTATCTATACCAATATTCCAGGAGGGCGACAAAGACCACACATACACACCCGTAACACGGGTATAGGACACTGTGACTTCTCACTCTCTGACCTCGAATAAGCTAAATAGTAGGGAATAGTAGAGTAATATAAGTGTGATCTCTAACTTTCACCAATAGGAATAAACCAAGCAGAGGCAACTGAGACAATGCATACAAAGCCAACAACCGACGGAATAGACATGCACTGCTGTTGATCACTCCTCCATCTCCGTAAAACCCGATGGTTATGATTAGGAAAAAAGGGAATTACATTGTTGTTAAATAAAAATTACGAAACAAGATAGATTAAGACTACCCAAATAAAGTTGCTAGAACACTTTTTTCCTGACCGTATTGACCAGATGATAAAGACACAACAAATTTACAACGTTCCCCCCCCCCCCCCCTTGATCATAGATCAAAAACAACAACACTATAGTTGGCGTCCCCGGTAACGGTCAACTTCCCCATTCATTCCCATACTTTACAAATACTTTAACAAGGCATACCTGCGATATCTTTCCACTATATATAATACTTACATCGTCGATTTGTATCAAACCGAATTAATCAAATCCTTCAAGTAATATCCTTTGGTAGTTTGCTAAACGATTATCTTTTAAAACTTTTCCTTCTTCTTTTTGTTAACAAATTTTTCTAATTTTGTTTCTGTTATAAATATAATATATATATATATCTATATATAGGTCTTCTAAACACATACTAACTACGAAACTCAGTGTAGTTTCACCATCTTCACGATCATAATAATTCTGGATAATTCCTTTGATAATTCTTTCATTCTTCGGACGTACCAATAATTGCGATGGTAGTAAAAATACATGAATTTTGACTATAATATACATTCTTATTTGCAATGTGCAAATTTCTTCCAACCTTACCAAAATAGACACAAGACTCGGGAAATACAAACTTTACACTTTAAGAAACTAGCAGCTGTAAAATAAACTTAATTTAACAGGATAGGCTAAGGTGTAAAGGTGTAACGAAACAAATAATTTGTATAGTTCCTAAAGGATTGGCTTTATGGGTTGTTCTAGGGGTATCTTACTCTTAAAATGAGAGTAAACAAAAGGTTTATATGGGGGTTAACTAACCGGTGTAGTTAGTTAATAAGCAACATGTAAAGGCGATTTGGGTGTAATCCTAAAATTTACCAGTTTAAACAAGTTACTCCATCTAAATCCATAGTACTCATTATTGCGGTCTCGAATAGATATACCAAGCCAAATTCTAAAGTCTACTACATCACTGGCACTCATATTTTGTGGAATTTGGGTAAACATTTAGAAAACGGATAGGTTAAATCCTTACAATATCTAACAAGGGTTATTGTGTGCGGGTTATGTACCAAGTAATTTCACAAAAGTATGCTTGAATTTTTTTTAAATTTGAGCATAATTTAAGCATTTTAGTGTGAAAAATAGGACAAGTAAACATTCTAATTTCATCCCCCACTTGAATTATACAATGTCCTCGTTGTATAGATAAAACATTAAATACGAGAATTAAAAAGAATCAAAATGAGAAACTCCCCTGATATTTGATTGGTAGATTCTCCATGTTGAGTTTATTAGCAAGACTGTGTTGAACAGTCGCCTTGAAGTTTCAAGACTCCAACACTTCAAGATCTCCAGATTTGTAAATTCTCCACCAATATTCGTTGATATTTCTTTGCTTCCAAGGTTGATGTGTCGTTGTGTGGTGTATATTTTTATGATTCAAGTTTTAGTGTGAAAATTAGGACAAGTAAACATTCTAATTCTATCCCCCACTTGAATTATACAACGTCCTCGTTGTATATATAAAACATTAAATACGGGAATTAACAAGAATTAGAATGAGAAAGCCCCTTAATATTTGCTCGGTAGATTCTCCATGTTGAGTTTATTAGCAAGATTGTGTTGAACAACCGCCTTGAAGTTTTAAGACTCCAATACTTTAAGATCTCTAGATTTGTAAATTCTCCACCAATATTCGTCGATATTTCTTTGCTTCCAAGGTCCTGCATAAAATATAGAAAAAAAATGTGTATTCCTATCATGGCACCTATGGTTAATTTAAACTAAACTAAACAAAACTATACAGGAGATCGATACGCCGTATCCATAAACTAATACGCCATATTGATAAACTTGTAAAAAGTAACATAAATCCGGGTCAATCTGTTGAATACATCGTATCATGTGCATGAATACGCCATATTGCCAGAACTGACAATAATGTTTTTAAAGTGCATAAAAAGTAAAGACTGATAACGTCCAGACAATCAATACGCCGTATGGTATAGAGCAGATACGTCGTATTGATGTCCTGGGGAGCAGACTCGATTAAATTAAATAAATATCCAGGTTGTCTTCCAGAAGCACTTTAATTACAGCGAAGTCCTTAAGTAGACTTTTCTTAGCTTCTCACATCATTCCATCTCATGCACCCAATGTGCCCGTGTGAGCCATACTTCCATCTTCCGCATCTCGAATGACCTGGTCCTAAGTTCAATACTCTCTCGTAAGAACCCTTTAACTTTTGGTAATGCATTGCGAGATTCATTCACTTAGATCTTTCTCACTTACCGCAGTAGGGTGGGATTTGTTGCATTGCTAATAGTTAGTTTTTTAAACCTCAGATGTGATCGCACCATTTGGTAAGTTACTTCATCATCACCATTGTAAATGGTAATTATCCCTTCGGACCGTCTTGTTTAAATTCCAAGTTAAAAATGGTTTGCCAAAAATAACATCGCTCATTCCTTCATCGCGATAATCATCCATATTTTCTAAAACGGCAATATCAATCATCACAGAAAAAGTTCTAACAAATATAGGTATGTTCATTAAGGCTTCTACTACATTGTTTCCCTTGTACTCCAATTTCTCTTTCATTATAGAATTATGAAACTTTTTAGACATCACATTGACATACAATAATGGGAAAAAGTTAGCATGTGTAAATTCAAATCCTATCATGCAAGAAAATTTTAAGTTATGAGCACAATCTATATGGATCTTCTTATCATAGTCATAATAACTAGGGTAATCATCAAGTTCAACATTAAGTTCATCAACCCTAGTTCAAATATCCATCCAATTACCCCTCATCTTCCTTAATGTGGGCCTCAAATCAACACCTTGATTCCTCCTAAGCTCAAATGGGTTCATTTACATCATTTAATTCAATGTAATCTTCCAAGAAAGGGTCTAATAATCTACTTAACACCAAAGTCTCTCCCATTAGCCTAGCTTCTAAATCAAGTTCTATTCTTTCTCTCAAACTTAACATGTAGACCCTCTTAATTAAACTACTAGCAGGTTTAACACTTGTGAAAACAATCCTTTCTTCCCTGACCCTTAAAGTAATCTTTCTTTTGTAAGTTTAATGATCTACTTAACACCAAAGTCTCTCCCATTATCCTAGCTTCTAAATCAAGTTTCATTCTTTCTCTCAAACTTAGCATGTAGACCCTCTTAATTAAACTACTAGCAGGTTTAACACTTGTGAAAACAATCCTTTCTTCCTTGACTCTTAAAGTAATCTTTCTTTTGTAAACATCAATCTTATCATAGGCGGTAAAAAAAAAAAAAAGACAAAAATGGTCTTCCAAGGATCAAGGGCACTTTGATATCCTCAGGCATATCTAGAATTATAAAGTCTACGAGGAAAGTAAATTTACCAATTCCAACTAGTACGTTTTCAGCTATTCCTTTTGGATATTTCACAGTCCTGTCTGCTAATTCAACTGTCAACTTAGTGTGAGCTAATTCGCCTAATCCTAAGTTAAGGTAGGTCGAGAGAGGCATAACACTAACGCTAGCTCCTAAGTCAACAAGGGCATTATCGAAGCAAACATTATTAATAAAGCAAGGTAAAGTGAAACTCCCTAGGTCTTTCTCCTTTTGGGGTATGGTTGTGAAGCTTTAGAGTAAGCTTTCGAGAATTATGGTCCATATAATCCCTTCTTTTCTTCACAGCAGTAACCATTCAAACGACTTAGAAATGGAATCGTCATTTGTCTTGTCTCGTACAACAATGTACTGCTCTGTCGAGTGGATACGGTGTATTGGGAGGATCCAATACGACGTATCAGGCATGAATCAGCTTTAATAGTAGTTGAAATCGACCTGACTTGATCTCTCGGGTTTGCTTTAGTAGAGCTAGGTAGGCTTCCAAATCCTCTTTCCTGTAGTACCTTGCTCATTTGCCCGATTTGGATTTCCAAAGTTTTAATAGATGCTCCTTGGTTTCAAATGGCAGCATCTGTTAAAGTTTGGATTTCTTTAATCAAATTAGAGTTTTCTTCGTGTCTCTTTGCTGATTCTCCTATAAATTTGCTCAGGGTATCTTCCATTGATTGCCTTCGTTCTTGGTACGAAGGATTTGCATTGTTCCTTTGATAGAATCCTGGACCTGTTGCTCTATATCCCCCTCCTTGAAAAGGTCCACCAAATTGCGTATAGTAAGCTTCTTCTAGGGTTTTCCCTTATTCTTTTAGTGGGCAATCTTTGGTGTAGTGGGGTCCTTTACATTGTTCATATCCACTTGAGCAACATAAACTTTTTCATTTACCTTTTTGATTTCTCTTCCAAGGTTGTTCAGCTATGCTTGTATTGTTGCTAATCCATCAGAAGTTTTAGTACTTCTAACTCTTGATGTTCCATTATGCCATTTTTGAGAGTATTCAGCCATTTCTTGGATGGTTGTTTTTTTGCGTCAACAGCAGTCTTTGATGGTATGGCACCTCTTAAATCAAGAATTTGTCGAGTTGGAACATCCAATCCATTATAGAACAAGACTACCTCCAGCAACTGTGTTAAATAGTGTTGAGAACACTTCATCAAGAGCTCTTTAAATCGTTCCTAAGCTTGATAGAGGTTTTTGTCTGGCTCTTGTTGAAAGTTGTTGATTTCCTCTATTTTCTTTGCAGTACGAGCAGGTAGGCAATATTTATAACACCTCGTGTTTTAGGTCATTGTACGACATTATGTAATGCACAATTTATTTTTAGGGTTTTACGCGTTTTCTC